>CM053507.1:4639356-4656128 GCA_028627145.1 Eidolon dupreanum
TCGGGGATCCCCTAAGTTGACTCATAAGTCATGCCGGGTCAAATAATCAGACAGAGAAAGACAAACACTGCATGCTATCACTTATGCAGTGTATGTGGAATCTAAAAGAGTGGAACTCTCACAAACAGGGAGGGTAACCATGGTGACTGAGGGCCAGGGGTTGGAGAAAATGAGGAGATGTTGGTCAAGGGTACAAACTTCCGGTTGTAAAATAAATAGGTTCTGCAGATCTAAAGTACAGCATGGTGATTACAGGTAATAATACCGTATGGTATACTTGAAAGTTGCTAAGGGAGAAGATCTTAAATGTTCTCCCCACAAAAAAAAAAAAAAGGCAATAATGTGCCATGGTGGAGGTGTTCACACAATGGTGGTGATTATTTGAATATATAAGTGTATCAAATCAACCCATTGTACACCTTAAACTTTCACAACAGTTATATGTCAGTTATATATTACGCTGCTGGAAATAAAATTTTAAATTAAAAAAGCGCATATTTAAAATATCAAGAAACGTTCTTGAGAATCTTCCTATTGTACGTTAAATCTCACTGAGTAGATCTGTAATTATTCTGTGCCTGACTTGCAGTTGGCTAGGTCCTTTGCATTTTTGTGTGCATTGTCTGACTTTTGACTCAACTAGATGTGCATTTTTATATTTTTTAATTAGTGGAATTAAGGTATATTAGGGTTGAAGAAGTAGAGTTAATTTTTTATGCTTTGTATGTTTTATTTAAAATATCTCATTTCTAACAGTTGGAGAAATAAGCACTGGTATTTCTGTTGTGATTTTAAAAATCTAGGATCAGGGAAATTAAATTACTCTCCCAAAGTTACAGAGCTAGTTAGTGGAAGAAGTGCATTCAACCAAAGTTAATTTGATTATTTGTATGTTAAGTGAATTTTTCTCTGCTTTGTTCAGAAGTAAGCCAAAATAAATATTTAATTGATTTGTTTTCTTTTGTATTGAGGGCTGTATCTGTTTTTGTTAGTTTGACTATTCTTTTTTCCTTTACAAAAATAAAAAATGAATCCCTTGGGGACCAGGACATGGACTCCTGAATCTACCTCATTATCCCTGTGGTTGGCAGAATCATGGTCCCCCAAAGATGCCCTGTTCTAATCCTGGGAACCTATAAAAATGTGAGCTACGTGGTGAAGGGGACTTTGCAGGTGTGATTGCATTAAGGACCTTGAGATGGAGGGAAACCTCAGGATAATGCAGGTGGGCCCAACATAATCACAGGGGCCCTGAGGAGAGGGAAGCAGAAGGATCAGAATGAGAGAGAGAAGATGTAAGGACAGAAGCAGAGTAGGCATGACACACTGAAGATGGAGGAAGAGACCACTGGCCAAAGAATAGAACTCGTTTCTGGAAGCCAGAAAGGACAAGGAAGCAGCCTTTAAAAGGAACACAGCCTTAGCAACACCTTGATTTTAGCCTAGTGAAACCGGTTTTGGACCTCCCATCTCAAGAACCAGAAGGCAATACAGCTGTGTTGTTTTAAGCCACGAAATTTGAGATAATTTGTTTCAGCAGCAATTGGAAACTAATGCTCCCATCTCTAGGTCTTGCACACTATGATATTTTGTTCAATGAGCTAGCCAGCTCCCCATTTCACCCCAGAAAAATGTCATTTTTAGGTGTATAATCCGCTCACTTTTCCCCTCTATTTTTTCACAGTGTCCTAGACCCCCAAAACAACAATCTTGTTGTTTTGGGTTAAGCCATGTAGAGGTGACTAGGATGTTTTCTGGAATTCCTAGCTTTGGGTTGAACTTGGATCAGGTTAGGTTGTGGGGGGGTCTCAACACTGGTGGATACTTACGGGCGAGCTCACTCCTCTACTTCCCCTGCTCTAAGACACACTGCCCACACTGCTGGCTGAGTCGTATTTGAGTGTTTGTACAAAGTTCTGGAATGTCTAACCGGTTCAGCCACAGAGGTGATCAGATGCCCCAGATCCTCCTATCAGTGTCCGCGTTCCATACTTCCTTTTCATTCATTCATTCATTCATTCATTCATTTCGACTGGCACTAATGAACCACCTCTCAGGGCCAGTTGCTGTACTAGGCCCTGGGATAAAACACTAGACAGACACAGCCTTGGTCTCCCACGTGGCAGTGTGATGGACGGTAAAATTGTGGTTCTAATAAATCGTGGGTTCACGGAGGAGGGCGATCCACTCCACTGAGGGCTGGTCCCAGGGACAGCCTCAGAGAGGACTGGACCTTGAGCTAGGTCTTGAGAATCAGCAGGGTTAATAAGCAGGAAGAGGGTAAGGCTGCAGCTACAGAGGCCGGACACCAATGACTGGCTTGCCCGGCACAGCAAGGTCAGTAGCTTGGTGTGGCCACAGCAAACAGCGTAAAAGGAATTGGAAAAGAGGAGGTAGAGAGGGAAAGATGGCCCCTTGGGGTCCAACAGAAATAACAAGGTCAGTTTGTAAACCGAAGCCTATTTTCCTGCACATTTGAGTTGCAAAACTATGACCCATTGGCTGGATGGTGGAGGAATCTAGGAGCATCTCAACACTGAGGATTTTTTTGGGGACGGGGGGTGATTTAACTAATTTAAGTATTATATGTGGGGTTGTTTTAGGATTAGTGCATGGTTTAAAAGGAAAGATGGGGTAGCACAGTGGTCAGCTGGTGAGCTTTGGAGTTGCATAAATGTGGGGTATGACTTTGTGGCTGCATAACTTGGGGCCAGTTAAATAACCCTCGGAGCCTGAATTTCCCCCGGTCAGGGTCAAAAGTTGAAGGGAGGATTAAATCAAATAACATGCGTAAAGTGCTCAGCTCACTACCTAGAACAGAGTCAATGCTCATCAATCACAGTGGTTTATTATCACGGCCCTTCACATCAGCTTAATGTGTCACTCTATTTTCCTACCAGAGGATAAGGGGATTTTAATAAGAAGCTGTGAGGAAAATGACAAAAAAGAGCCAGGAAATGCAAATCTCAAGATTATAAGAAGATTCATGTTGAAAGCAGATGGGATTAACTGAACTGTTTGAGGATCTTAATTAATTAGGGCAAAGTTTCAGGATTCTGAGACAGACTTTTCTCTGGTTCCTGTCGGGGGAACCAAGAACACGATGGTAGAAATTTGGAGGAGAGCTGAGGTGAAATCATTTTTTAAAAGAAACTTAACTGAAGAAAGTAGGAAAAAAGAGGAGGAAAGACTTTTAGTCAGCATTTTGTCACCACTATCATGTCCGGTCTTCAGTGGATTCTGGGCCCTCAGTTCTTTAAGGGGCAGGACGTGGTTTCAGGTCTCTTTGTACCTACAGAGTGTCTGCCACATGGTGGAGAACCAATAAATGTTGAATGAGCAAAGGACACATTACTAGTATTACTTCTCAACCGGCTTATCTACCAATTCAGGCATTATTCAATTGTTAACTCAGCACAGGTAAGCCCATGGATGGCTTTTCAAAATGAAAACTTCTTGACTCTTGGTTGAAGCCCATCTATCATTCAAATTCCTCAAATCACTCAGAAACTTCATTTTCACTCATGACCCCACAGTCAACTGGTGAGTGATGTCAAGAAAACACGTGGTCACAGGCTCTGAAGAGTTTTATGAACCAAATTAAGCATCATCACTTGTCTTCCGCAGAAAATGAACTGATAATGAAAAGGTACTTAAGAATGTATCTTTAATGAGACAGGTGATTAAAATACTTCATTATTTTGCAAAACTGAGCTTTATGCTTTGTGAAACAACAAAAATCTGGTTTTTGAGAGGTGGTTTTGCTGGCTGTCATGGCTAAAAAAATAACTGCCCAAATGTGAGAGAATCAAGTGGAAGAAGTGAGTGTCTGTTCATATTTACTAGATCAGGATGCAACTTGTTTCATACCAACCATGACAAAGTTTTCCTTGAACTTGGACTAGTAAGTTCTTTTCTTCCTAATGTAATAGAATTTTCTTGTAATCTAGAAGACATTGACTTTTTAATATTTTTAACAATAGGTTAAAAACACATGGAAATATTTCCTCTGAAAGATTTCTGAACAGGTTAAAAAAAGTTTCCAATTATTTTTTAATGTGCAGATATGAGTTTTTATAGGTAACACATCATTTTCGACAATACTACATAGTGGTGGAATATTTCCAAACATCTGTTTCCAAAATGCTTTCTCCATTGCTTGACGTACTCTTGAGAATTAGTAACTTTCGTACTCAAAGTTAAAATATTATCTTTACTTTTATGGTTTATGTTTATTTATTACTTCAAAAATATCTGCCAGCTTTAGAAGCCAGTGACAGCCACATGCCACAGAAACTGTCTGTGAATTTGCAACACTTGTGTTACAGTAAAAGCACCTGGGTGCCTCACCTCTAAGCTGGACATTCTTTTAAGTATTTTACAAAAGATAACCAGAAAAACTCTGTGTGATACAAAAATATGTTTACAATTACTTCCCTTCCATTACAGAATACCCTAAAGAGTGTTGTATACTTTAAAGATTTTTTGTGTTTGTTTTATTAAAATATTTTGTTTTGAAAGTGAGCCTCATCAGTGTCATTCTCTAAAACTTTGAACGCTCCAGTAGGGTTCGAAGACAGCAACAACCTCTTCCCAATGGCGGTTGGTCTGTGAAGGGAATAGTCAATGAAAATCACCTTTGGATCTACCTCTGTGGGGTTACCTGGGGAGCCCTTTCACATTTTGGTCAAATTGGCTGCCACATCAAGAGTTATACTCATGTCGTTTCTCATAAATCATTGTTCCGGTTGCATAAGTCATTTAGCATTAAAAACATTTTTTCCATCTTTCTTTGAAAGGTTCACAGAGAAAGTCCTGGATGTATTTCGGTACTGAGTAGAATCAGCAAATTCCATAGGTTAGAAACAGCTGTATAGTAAACCTCCCACACTGTCTAATTTCTCCCAGCGCTTATTTCTTCAAATCTTCAGTGATGTTGTCAAGGCATCTTCCAACAGTATTTGCTGACGAAGGAATGCGTTTTAGTTTGGGCACCAATTTGTGTTCCATGCATTTTTTTTTTCCCTGGCTGCTGTCACTACAACAGGAATAACAAGTGTTTCCTCCACAGTATGGAACTTTTTCTTGTTTACTATTAATTAAGAAACTTATAATTAAATAAGAAACTCAAATAAGCCCTTAGGAGGCTTCGAATATTTATCATCAAATGTATTGTGATTTTTGTGAAGCACTGGATTGAGCAGTGAATAGCTCTAAATATTAAAAAAAGAAATGTGGGACTTACCTTCATATTCTGGATAATAAGCTTTTTTAAGGTTTTGCAAACAATGTTGGCTTCAGAGCAGCTTTAGCTGATATCCTAAGTTACAAAACACATTTAGCTTGAGTTTCGTTATTAATGGTCTACGACATAAATCATATTTCAAGCAGTTTTTGTGGTCATTTCAATATTTTTTTTGGCGACGTGCTGCCAGAACATATTAGATTATCATTGTGTTGCCTCAATGTGGCCAACGAAAAGCTTGCATCAAAGGGCTGGCCAGGGCATGTTTCTAATGGATCACCACTGCTTTTATTATTAGTTTTATATGGAATCATCCATTTCTCTATAGGTTCATTTAAAGCCACTCATCCACTTTGCAGAGGTTGGTTTTGTTAAAACAAGGTAATAGCAACCATAAATTCACTTAACTAAGCTCACATAGTTTGCAATTTGTTGTGTCGCCTTGAACTCAAATGAATGAATGCAGGGGCCACTATCAGCCCCTCCATTCTGAGGATGCCCGTTGTTCCCTCAAGATAACTCGTGTCTTAGATGAGACACAAGACTGACATAAGGACCAATGGAAGCACCACTGTCATTTCATATACAGAATGTCAGCAACGCTGAAGTTCTTATTATTTTAGATTTTAGAAAAGCTGTTATAATAGACCTTTCCTCATGCCAGATCATCTTGTACATCGTGGGGTGTGTGTACCCTGCTTCGAAGACTACCATTCTAAACTCAACCCACTTCCTTGATAATAGCAACACATTAATTATTCATTCCACAAATATGGACTGGTTAGCTATTCAGCAAACCCATTTCTTCTCCTTCTTAGCACATAGTGACTATGTTTTTTTAGTGTTCCTTATGGCTTATATGGCCATGAGACTGAGTTCTAGTCAATGAAATGTGTCACTTCCAAACTCAGGCCGTGAAAGCCCTTATGCAATTTTTCTCCTCTTCCTCTCTATTACTACATCTGCTGTCTGGATGTCAATGTCCAAAATTGGAAGCCATATGTTGAAGATGGCAGAGTCTCCATCTGTTTGGGCCCCTGAATGACTATGTGGAGCAGAGCACCACTCTCACCCCTCCATCATCAATTACACTTTACATGAGTGAGAAATAAACATTCATGTGTCTAGCCATTACTATTTGAGGAGTCTATCTGTTACAGCATTCAGTGTTCCCTTAATTAATACACTTCCTTTGCATAAGACATTTGGTGGATGTTTTAAGGGCTAAAAAAGTAAATAGACATATCCCTAACCTCAAGAATATATCTAAAACGTATATGCAGATAATCATATTATGAATCAGTCCAGAGCACAGGTACCATGAGAGTGGCCCAAATTAAACACAATGAGAGTCTAAGCAACAAGAACAACCATTTGGTTAGTATGATCAGAAAATGTTCCATGGAGAAGTTGACATGTGCATTGGATTCTGGAGGAGAGATAAGATTTCATCAGACAGCTAAAAAAGGAGAGAAGAAGACAGGTGGGCTCCTCCTGGTGGAAGCTGGACTTTGAAAGCCAAGAGAAGGTGTCTGGACTTGACACTGCAGACAATGAAGATTCAGTGAGAGATTCTGAGTGGGGAAAGATTCGTTCCCATCGGTTATGTTAGGGAGATCACTCCGGTACCAGTGAATAAGGCAGACTAGAGGAGGCACAGGAAGAGCTGTGTATTGTATGACAGATGACGAAGCTACCAGAATAATGAGCCTAACGTCACAGTTGAAACACAGTCTGTGGGCTTGGCAGACCTGCGTGGAGATTCTGATGCTTCCATTTGCCCACTGCACTGGCTTTGGGTAGGTTACTTAATTATCTTAGCCTCAGTTTCCCCATTTGAAAAAGCAGGTAATAGTAGAAGGTGCTCATAAGATTGAGGCGAAAAGTGAGATGATGTATCTAAAGCGTGCAGCGTAGTGCCTGGCAACTAGTAAACACTTAATAAACAGTCGTTATTATTTGTATTCCCAATGTGAGATAGTAAGGACCTGCATTGGGTTTTGTCACAGTAACCATGGGAAAAGAGGAGCCAAATGTAAGAGATATGCAAAAGAAGGCAGATGAATCAAAAGGTCTCCAGTCTGGCTTCAGTTGCTTGAGGGAATAGATTGTTTTTCAGGAAAAAAAACAAACCAAAACAAAACAAAACCAATGCATTTTTAAACAAGTCAAGTTTGAGGTGTGAAGGGAAAGCCAGAGACATCTGTAGACCAAAGTGAAGAAGGCAGCAGAGAAGGAAAAACTTAAAAAGTGAAATCAATTGTTGGAGAAAGATTCCAAGTGAGAATGCAGCAGATGTGACTGAGACATAGGTTAGGGTTTTACCTGTAGAGAGATGAAGAAAGACAGATAAAAGAGAATGAGAAAACAAAGGAAAGAAAGCTCTAAAAAAAAAACTGATATATGGAACAGCAAAGTTGAGGTTGCTGATGGTACACAGCCTTGGCCTTTTCTGAAAAGTGTGGTAATCTGCTTGGGGAAAGAGTTGTCAGCACAGGAAGCAATCGCCACTTAACATTCACCACCTTGAAGACCCAAGCACATAACACCCTAGGCTCAGTGCCCTGCAGAAAGAATTTTCAAAGGACATTGTTTTTATAGGTTTTGTTGAATGATCAACTGTCCTGGCCCTGCTGGAGGCTTATAAGGTTAGCTAGAGGCCAACAAGATTAAACACTCTCACCATCCTAGAAGAACTGAATATTAAAGTCAAAGGAGCAATTCACCTTTCTTTGTTCTGATGTTGTTGGACAGAATCAGTCCCAAGGGGATGGCACATGAAGGTGTTTGCCAGTTGGGACCATATGTAATTTGCTCTCAGTGATCCCAGAGAAGCCATTGGAGAACTGGAAGCTGGTTAGGGCAGCCAATGCTAAAAATAAATAAATAAAAAATAAAAAATAAAAAATAATAAATAAATAAACAAACAAACAAACAAACAAATAAATAAAAAGATGGAAGGCTGGTGCGGGCACTCACAGAGTGAGCTCCCACTTTCCGACACCGACACACTCCTCAAGCCAGAGCCTTTGTTGACTCCTCATCTCACAGGCTGCCCAGATGCCCCCTTTAACCTGATTTTACCTTTGGACAATGTGATTGAGAAGAGAGGGAGATGCCCAATAGGATAGTTGCCCCTACAGATGGCCCTGCCTGGATGCTGAAGCCAAGTTTCAGCCACCGCTGAGTTTGAGCACCCCAACTTGGAAGCTCAGAAGGTAGAAGACCTCCAGCCAGGAGAAGGACCCACCAGAAGGGACTGGTCACATGAGAACTTTCCCAATGAAGTGAAGCCTTGTTTATTTTTCCCTGGTGGAGGTAATTGCATGTGACATTTCTCTGAATCATTTATTTATATTTTTTCTCCTTTTTTCAGCATTAGAAACTAAACAGACAGAGAAAACTCACTTAAAGGGTTTTCTTATTACTCCTGGCAGTCTTTGGCTCCAGACAACTGCTAGGCCTCTTTCCCTGGCTAGAAATAATGGCTGGAAGTGTTTACACTGCCTTCACATTTGCAGAGGGTGAGCAGGGACCAGATTTTCCCCATTTGTTCCCTTCATCAAAGTCTTCTTCCACACTCCAGTACCAAGATGTTTTATTGAGGCTCTGGACCCCACTCAGAAGCTTTTTTGCTTAATTCTATTCTTCTTGTTGACATTAGGAGTGCATTTAAGCATGTCTCCATCCCCATATTCTAGCCAGAATCCAGAGCTCCTTATTAGAAGGTTGGACATGAATAAAAACATCCATGATGGTGAACACAGCTGAAAGTGTGGGCAGCCGTGAGGACAGGAGAGGACAGATGGCAGGCAGGGGCAGGCCAAAAAAAGGGCCAGCTCTTTGTCCACTCCACAGAGGAGACGTCAAAGCGTACAGTATACCACACCAGCTCCTTTAGAGGAAGGGGCTAAGGAGAAATGGGCCTAGCGGAATCAGGAGCCTGTTGCTACTCATACTCCCAAGAAGCTGTTTCTGCAAAGCTTAAGTCAGACTAAGCTCCCAGGATCTGCAAACCTTGAGTATTTGTTCTCCATCACTCAGAGTAGAGTTGACACCCAGGAGACAGAGTTAAGAGGGCGTGACAAAAGAAGAAGAGCAAAAGGGACATAATTAGGTTGAGGGGACTTTGAAAGGCCCAGGTGAGGGGAGAAGTTTGGGTGGGACTAGAATCCATAATAAGGTAGAAGTGGATACTGCCCATCCTTGAACCTGTCCTCGAACCTGTTTTCTATCCTTGAACCTGTCCTTAAACCTGTCTTCTATCTGCAAAACTGGGGTTGCCTTTCCATTTTCCCATCATCTTCTGTCCCCATTGAGAAAGTCAGTACATCACTCCCTGGGGCTCCCCCTTTGTCATCCCTGATATTTGACCAGAATTCTCTTATTGCATCCCCTATCCCAGCCTGGGTGGAGTATCCCTCTTTTCATGTCCCCACCGCACCCCAAACTTAACTCACACGGTGTCGGAACGAACCTACTCATGTGTCTCTCTCCCTCGTTGAAGTCAGAGACTGTCTCTTGCTGGCGGGTTTTTCCAGGAATGGGCACAATGTTGACTCATCGTGCAAGAACCGTTCAAGCGAAGATGTAAACAAACACACACATGAACTTCCTCATTCCCGCTCATCCATCTAGTCCCAGCCTGAGACTGCCATTCAGCAGCACCCAGCGAACACGGGTTGCACGCCAGCGGTGTGTCGAGCGCTGTGCCGAGCCCTGGAAATACCTGGGGAAGAAGGCTTGGGACTTCCAGGTCACACACAGGCCTCTGAGATGACAGACAGGAGACGGCTGCTTGCTGTATCTTGTCTCGTCCTCCTCCATGCAGGGAGGCGGGGCGTCTGCCCGGAAGGTGGACACCATCCCTCCGGCGTGGCACGCCCCATTGCTTCTCATCCTGGTCTCATCTTCGCAGTTGCTGCTCTTGGGCTGTTTGAAGCCCTCTTTCCTCCCTCGGTCCTTGATGGGTCAGAACCACGGTAGAAACGTGTATAACGTTTTTGTCCCAATGACCGGGGCTGTCCTACAGATATTTATTTGGTAGAAGCCAAAACGCTCAGCACCCTGCAGTTGTCCACAGGTCAAAGTCATCCCACATCCTGCCTGAAGTCCAGATGTTCCACCAGAGCTCCATGTAGCGAAAAACTCCATTTCTTCCGTTTCGCATACAAACACGAAATATTTATTGGAAGTCTTAAAATATGCTGAATTTTTCCAAGAATGAGACTCCCATGTAAATCGAGGGAAGACTATATTTTGTTTACCAAGAGTTAGTTGAGCACCCTTTGGCACACCATGTCACCTATGGCAGTGCCTCCAGGGTACCCGAGTGGCCACTGCAGCTCACCTGTGGCAGGCTGCCTTTGTAACTGTGGCTTGCACAAAGAGGCTGCACAGAGAGACCCAGGTATCTGCCTCGGCCTTCACAGATCTACCTGAGCATTTACCTATGGACGCGCATTCTGTCTTGTTATAAATCACTTTCCATTTATTTTTAAGTCAGAGTATTGTGTTGACCTTTTAAAATACCCTGCATGTAGGGAGACTATGTAATAAATTGCTGCTGTGGGTTGAATCGTGTCCCCTCACCCCAATCCAAATTCAAATGTTGAAGCCCTGACTTCCAGCCCCCCAGGATGTGACTTTATTTGGAAAATTGGTCTTTACAGAAAAAATCAAGTTAAAATTAGATGCTTAGGGTGGGCCCTCATACAATAGGACTGGTGTCGTTATTGAAAGGGGAAATTTGGACACAGAGACATGCAGAGAGAGAGGACAACACAAAGACAGAAGGGAGAAGATGGTCACCTACTAGCCAAGGAGTGAGGCACAGAACCAATCTTCCTTCCTCCACAGCCCTCAGAAGGAATTAACCCTGCTGACATCTTGATCTTTGATTTCCAGCCTCCTGAACTGTGAGAAAATTAACTTCCGGTTTTCAAGCCACCCAATCCATGGCACTTTGTTGTGGCAGCCCTGGCTAACAAATACGATTTCATTCCAGGAAAGTACGAGGGGCATGAAGTACATTATAAAACTACAGCACTGAGTATGATGGGGTTGAGAATCACCACTCAGTTCAAACTCTTAAACAGAGCTGCTGAATATGGCCCCAAACAGTAGAAATAACGCAAAAATTGGGCTTAGTTTGGCAAAGGCAACATCAAAATAGATCATTTTAGTGTCATGAGAAATCAAAGTATTAAATATCTGGCAAAAGAAAGGAAAAGTAAACCCC
Organism: Eidolon dupreanum; assembly: GCA_028627145.1. Taxonomy (NCBI): domain Eukaryota; kingdom Metazoa; phylum Chordata; class Mammalia; order Chiroptera; family Pteropodidae; genus Eidolon; species Eidolon dupreanum. Next base: position 4,650,843 of record CM053507.1, read on the forward strand.
CAACTACAAAGACTTACTGCAGCCGAAAGGAATCGACCACAAAGAAGTCGAATTCTGTTTCGTGCTTGGAGAAAGCGCTAAAACTCTTCTTGATATAGATGAATAGCACCACTTATACTTGCATGGCTTTTCACGGTTTTAAGAGGACTTTGTGTGTTTTATTCCATTTAACAGTCCTGAGACATAGGGAAAGAAGACAAAAATTATCCTCATTTTACAAATAAGAAATCTATGGCTGTTAGAGTGATTTGCCCAAGGTCAGACAAACACTAAATTTCTTTCTTGATTAAAATTATTGTGGTTGCAAGGCCATGTTTTCTGGGCTACAGCAGCCATGTTTGTGCTGCATGAACTTGTCTCCTCAAGGCTGGCTGGGGCAGGGCACATACGTCACCTAAATGGGCCTATCAGCGTCTCTCTTCTGGGAATTTGGAATGTGAATGAGGGCAAGAGACCAGAAGATGAGAACTAGCCACCTTGACAATGAAGTTCTAGCGGAAAGGGCAGGTAACTCCTGGAGATGACATCAGCAGAGTAGGCCAGCTCCTATCTGTCCTGAGTTGACTTTTCAGCTTTTCCCTGAATTGTAGGATATATCAAGTCACCTCCCAATAAATTCTCCTTAGACTTCGAGATTTGAAGAAATGGCATTTGGACTGAGTCCTGAATACTGAGTAGGTGTTAACTCATGGGAGAAAGCAGTCCTTACACAAATATTTCCAGTATCCTATGATGAGGCTTAAATAGAAGTACATAGGGAGTAACACAGGAGGCCCACCCTGCCCCTGCCCTGCCAAAGTATTTTCATTTCTCTAAAGGAAATGGAAAGGGTATCTCATAGTTGGTGACATTTCAACTGAGTCCTAAAACAGTGGTCCCCAACCTTTTTGACACCAGGAACTGGGGTTCATATGAGACTCTAATGCCTGATAATCTGAGGTGGAGTTGAGGCGGTGATGCTGGTGCTGGGGAGTGGCTGCAAATACAGACGAAGCTTTGCTTGCCTACTGCTCACTTGCTGTGTAGCCATTCCTAACAGGCCATGGACTGGTACTGGTCTGCAGCCCATGGGTTGGGGACCTCTGTCCTAAAGGATGAAAAGAGGCTTTCAGAGAAGAAAAAGGAGGAAGGACATTCTAAGCAGAGAGGTAAAAAGCATGTGCAGAGGCATGACAACATCAAGAGTCAGAATAAATAGTCCTGTGTGGCTGTGGCATGCGGGAGAAGAATGTTGGTAAAGGAAATGGGCAGTGAGGAAGACAGAGGGTCAAGTCATAAAGGGCCTCGTCCAGGTCATGCTCAAGGGGATGGACCTTATCCTGTAGACTGTGGGTAGTCAAAGGAGGATGATCACAGGGAAATGTTCCAATAAGAATTTTGCTTCGGCAAGTTCATTCTAGGTTTTAGGAAGAACAGATTGGGCATGGGAGGGAATGGAGCTGGAGAGGGTATTTCAGAGGCATGAACTGTCTCTGTGTTAACAGTTATCATCCACTAAATGATGTGTTCTAGGCCTGAGGTCTACCATAACCAGAGCATTCATGGGAGAAGGACCAATGTCATGGGCATCGCCAAGCCCTCCCTCCCTGCCTGGCTTATTGCTGCCATCTTGGTTGGCTCTAGTTGCCTCACCTGTGGCCTGTGACCATAGCCTTTTATCCCTGTAGCCAGCCCCTTTAATCTCTCCTCCACACTGACAGCTGCTTACGCTCCCCGGGACTTGCAGTCAATCACGTCACCCCCTACGGGGTCAAGCCGTCATCCTCCGTTCACCATCTCTAATCTCCTCTCTCCTTACTCACTAACACCAACTGTCTGGTCAGCTCTTTACATACATTATCTTTAATTGTCACTCCAGCCCAAGGTGAACATGACTGTCCTTATTTTATAGCCTCCGAGAGGTCAGGTCACAGTTCACAGGCCAAAGTTCACAGGCTAGTAAAGTGTAGAATCAGGTTTCGAATCCAGGACGGTCTAACTCCAAGCCCATATACTTTTCATCCAGGCATGGTAACTCTGAACCAAGTAGCCCGGGTTAGTGAGACCATAGTTCCTAAATTATTCACTGGAAATTGCAGTAGGCCAAGAACCGAGCCAAGAATTGCTCACATAAAATTGAAAAATGCCAATATTATTCTTTTCCCAAACCACAGTCAGCGATCAAATCTTCTTAATTTTACGTATGTGTAATTTTTTAAAAAAAAATCTTTGGCTACCACTTGTGTAAAATAGAATTTCGTACGGAACACCGACTCTGCACTAATTACATAGTTAGGTCGATAGACTCTGTCTCTTAAATAACATTGAAATCGCGGAGCTAGACCACCCAGCTGGTGGGGAAAGTAGGATGTGAGGCTGGAAATCCCGTTTGTGTACAGCCGGTTCTGAAAACCTTGCCCGCCGTTGTGCTCTGAGTGATGGTGGCTTCAGGCTGAGAAGCCCATTGCATAGGTAGGAAGACTTCTCTGGCCCCAGGGACCAAAAAGATAAGAGCAGAATTTCTCAAAACTGGTCCCCTACTAACCGGATCAGAATCCCCCAGGAGCATGTTACAATACAGATTCCCAGGCCACGTCACACATCCACAATTAGAACCCCTGGAGTCTACATTTTAATAACCTCCTGGATTTTAACATACACTGAATTGGAGAGCCAGCGGGTTAGGAGGAGAAATCAGAGCTGTGGAAACCAGTCGGGTAGCTGCAGAGTTTCCAGGAAGAGAGGCAGGATGGGAATAGGAGGAAATGGGAGGGCTGAGAGCGAAGGGAGAGGTAGCCTCTGGGATGGGGCGAGCGATTAGATGAGAAGAAAAAGCAAGCCGTGGAAGGGCCAGCGGGGTTAAGGTGGCTGGGGAGGTGGTGGGGTCACTGAGGGAAACGAGGAGAGCGGAAGAAAAAGCAATTTTTCAGGGAGACGATAAATATTTGTGCTTGGTCACTTTAAAACTGAGGTGCTGACCGGACATCCTAGTCAGCCTGTGGAGCAGTCTATATCATTAGCGGGTCTCTATGTGGCCTCGAAAATCTCTGGCCAGTTTGCATGTTTGGAAAGCATGAGACGCTAATGAGGCTTAGGCCAGGGGACAGGTCTTCTGGGAGTCCATTAGCTTTCTCTGCTCGTGGCCACAGACGATGCCCCTCACCAAACAGCCACCTGCAGACATGGGCCGTTAGTCACACAAAGGTGGGGAGAACTGGGGAGAGCGAGGACATGTGAATACCTGCAGATCTGGCCTTTGCTCTGCGAAAACCAGCTCCAGAATCCTGTCCTGCCAAGGCCACCTCATGATGGCATCTCCCACAATGCACCCCATTATTATCACGCTTGTGCTCGGTCGGTGTCGACATGCACGTCACCACCGAGATCACGCACCAGCAGCGAACTCTCAAAGGCCACTGCAAAACCCACACAGCTGTGCTCTAAACCCAGCCAATTATATCTGACTGGAAAGTTAGTCGGGGCCAAAACCTGGGAATAATTTCAAGGGCACCTTTTAAGACCAAAAGGAGGCCTTTTTGAATTGACAGTTTCTGTAGATCCAAGTCACACGGGGTCTTTCATCTGCGTGGTAACACATGCAGGACTCAGGGAGGGGTCTTGTCTGAAACTCAAATCATCAGGTTTTCTAAAACACACACATTTTGCCGTTTAGCTTCCAGTCCGCCGAGAGGCATCTGGGGAATATCACTGTTGGAAATGCATCTAGAGGTTTTCAATTAAAATAAATTGCCTCAATCTTTGCAAATTATACAAGAAACCGTTGGTGTCACACCAGGGCCACAAACTGCTCACTCTCAGACGAGCTCAGGCTGAACTGGGGAGGTCACAGATGAGGAAAGAAACCCCGGCAAGGGTCACAGCCTGCCCTGACCTCGTGAGTGGAGCCACAAGGCCGGTTCTGAGCCCCAGGAAACTCAGCGGACGCTCTGGGAAATCCATCCTGGGGATCCGTCCCCAAGCCTGCCTTATCCTCTCACTGCCCAACGTTCTCCTGTTCTGTCAGGGACTCCTGAAGCCTAACAAGGCCCAGTGGCCTCCCAGACACCCTTGTTCCACCACTGGCCAAATCCAACTCATCTCAAGGACAGCAAGTGTCTCAGCCTCCCAGGTCCAAGCCTCCCCTGCTCTCCGATCCTGGTCCCTAAGTAGGTCTCATGGGCACACAGAAGAACAAGGTTGCACGTACCATGCTTCCCACGCTGGATCATAAGCTGGGGTTCCCCTCCTAGCACCACTGCCCCCAAGAGGCCAGGCAGAGTGCAGAGTTGAGATAAATGGCACTGGCGCTGCTTACACACCTTTCAGGATGTGATTATTCAAGACGGTTCAGGCCTATTCCTGTTGGCACACGCATATGTCACTGCCTAAGTCTGCCAGGGCTGCCCTAGCAAAGTGCCACAGAATAGGGGGGAGGGAGCTTCAGTCATAGAAACGTATGGTCTCACGGTCCTGGAGACTGGAAGTCCAAGATCGAGGTGTCGACAGGGTTGATTTCTTCTGAGACCTGGGTCCTTGGTTCGTGCGCGGCCATCTTTTTCTGATGTCTTCACCCGGTCCTCCCTCTGTGTACCTGTGTCCTAATCTTTTCCTATGAGGACACCAGTCAGATTGGATTGGGACTCACCTAATGACCTCATTACCTTAATTACCGCCTTGAAGGCCCTGTCTCCAACACGGTCACATGCTGCAGCACGGATGGTTCAACGTAGGACCTGGGGAGGGAACACAATTCCGTCTACAGCAGTCACACTGCACAGCACGTGCCCCCAAAACGTCTGAGCCCTCCGCTTCTTTGCCAGACTGTCACCCGGTCCTTGCATTCCCTGATGGCTGCAGTGAGTTGGAGGAGGGAAGAGCCCGACAAAAAACCAGCTGCCGCTTGTTGAAAAGAAACCGGTGCAAAGTGTTTGAAATGAATGACAGGTGCTTCTCTGTCCTCACTCGTTTAGACACCCCCCTCCCTTGGTCACGGGGGATCATCTGGCCGATTGGCCACTCTGGCTTATGGCCGTGGACCCCTCAGAGAAGATTCTTCCCCGGAGGAGTCACACACACCCAGGCAGCAGACACCGCCCTGGCACCCATGGTGCTCTAGGTAGCTGGGAACCCAAGCGCTAGTCCAAGCTGGTCCTGAGTGTCTGTGCTCTCACGGACAGAGGCCCAGCGGAGGGACACCCACGTGGCAAAGGGCCCGGGTGCCAGCCGGAGCCTGCCGGTGGTTCATGCAGCCGCCGGAGAGAGCTGTTTTGATCCTCACGTTGAATATGCTGAAACACTTCAGGAAAT
>CM053507.1:4663256-4686012 GCA_028627145.1 Eidolon dupreanum
TTGGGAAATTTCAGCAAAGTTTAACAACCAGTTCTTGCGAGGCCACTGCAGCATACGGCTCCAGCATGCCAGCCCATCTCGCCGCTGACATTTGGACCATGGAACTCCTGTGCCATAGGATTTCTTCGTTGGTTGATGGTGCCCTTCTCGAAGCTCTCTCCTCCTGTGGTTCTGGGGCAAACCAGTGCTGTGGTTCTCCTTGACACTCCTGGCACACCTTCTCCATCCGCTCTCTTGGTTCCAACAATTTCTCCCACCCCCTCCGCATAGTTGTGTCCCCCGGTTTTTCTTCTTGGCCTGCGTCTCTTCTTATCTTCTCCCAAGTGATCTAATTCGTCACTAACATGTTAATGACTCCAAGACAATTCCAGCCTTTGCACCCCAAACCCCAACTTTTCTCCTAGGTTCAAGAGCGACCCTGGACACCTCTACCTGAGTCCTTACCTTTGTGCCTTCCTTCCTACCTCTCCATCCAAACGCGATCATTTTCACGCCTTCCTTCTGAGTCGGGTAAGGGTGTTCCCATTCATTCACTAATTCATGTGCAAATATCGGCTGAGTATTTGACATATTTAACAAACACATTTTACAATGTCAGATAATAATAAACACAAGGAAGAACAAGGCGGTTTAAAATCATCCCCGGTTCTTTTGTCCTTTACTCCTGACCTTGACTTGAATAAGGGGAGCTACCCCTTCACCCCTAGAGATCCCTCGAATGGAAACTCGCCCTCTCTCTGACTGACATGGCCTTCACTCGTGACTCCCCTGTCCCTGGCCGACCTCCCTGTTACAGGCTCGTGCCTAATCCAGCCTCCACACTTCCTCTGGAGTTTTTCCAACACCCTTCTATCATGACCCTGGCCTCGTTAAACACTCCCTGGGTACTTTAATCACGGTAGGACAAATTCCTTGGCGTGCTATACAAGGGAACTAATTTTGTTAGTTATCTACCACACGTGAAATGTTCAGTGAATGTGCACACCACGTGTGTGCACACACACGCACATTTTATCTATTTCTAGATCCCAAATAGTTACAGAAAGGATTTCATGATCCTTCCAACGACTTGGTGCATTTTCACTATTTTCCTCTTTGTACTAGACCCTGTCACAGTCTGGCCCAATCTTTCTCGCTGGAGTGTCCTCTCCTGCCCCTCCCCCGCCACACCCCAAAACCAGCTTCACAGCCCTACTTTCCCATTTGAAGTTATTGTCACACATTTCAGTCTTTCTCACTATGTCACCTCTTCCAGGGACATGTTTGCTCTATGTTTTCTGCCCGGTTTAGATGGCTCCACACTAGGGTTCGGATGCCTTCCTAGGTGAGGCTCTCTCCCTTCGACCCTCATCCCCGCCCTTTGACCCAGGAAATCGCTCCCTTCTCAGCCCTTCCACAGCCCTTTGCTCATAACATATTTTCGTGGAGCACCTGCTGTGTACTAGGCACTATTCCAGATGCTGGGGATAGAGGGATGAATAAATCAAAGTGCCCGCCCTCGTAGGGTTGGTATTCTAGTGGGGAAAAAAATGGAATATAAACACGCAAATATTTTCAAATAGCAATGCCTGCTATAAGACAAAGCAGCGGGTAACGAGTTGGGGGAAAAGGGTTTCAAGTTTGGTCAGGGACCCTCCCTCCCCTGTCCTTCCCAGGGGGGACAGTCACAGCATGTACCATCAAGGGTTAGAGTTAGCATCTGGCTCCACATTCGTCTCCTTCATTAGTTGGTGTGGGAAGAGGGTACATCTTATTTCTCTTTGACCCATATCACCTAGCATATATGCAGTAAGCATTTATTGAATGAATAAATGAATGAATGAATGAATGAATGAATGAATAGTTTTTACACAGATGATTTGCTGGGGACACAGAACCCAATTATCAGATGTTTGAAATTCCAAAATATCCTTCTGATAGAACATCCTGGCGACACGATAATGCACCTCATTTTCGAGCTTTCATATCTCGCCACCTGAGTGGCTCATACTTTTCCCATTTCCTGCCCGTGACCATTGTGCCACTTCTAGCAGCCGTCTGATGGAGAGATTAAAATTGCGTCAGACTTCCCAATTTTGAAAGCTCAAGTATTATTTCTGTCTTGGAAACAGTTCAGCCCCCGGAATACCGATGCCAGCATCCGTTCTAAGGTTAATCTATTTCTCCATCTGTACCATTCGTGCATCTACCCATTTGACCTCACAGGAAAGGGAGGCAGCTGGAAGAACTCCACGGCTGCGGGAGATGGAGCTGTCACTCCCTTTCAGGGAAATGCACAGAGCAAAACCAAAAGGAGAGGCCCGTGAGACATCAGATGTGTTCTTCACATGCTCACAGAACGCAGGCAGCAGAAAGATGGTGGGGAGAAGCCCTGAGAATTCTCACCCTTCTACCTTGAAAGCAGAATAATGACTTTGGCAGGTCACAGGTGCAGTCGCATTTCACGTTATTTGGGGCTCCCTAATTAACATTGCTTTTTATTTGGGTGGGAAAACAGCACAGACTACCTTATCACTAGTACAAGAAATACAAGGGGAAATATTATTTCAGGTCCTAGTCTGTGGCTTTAACCTTAGTACCTTATGTCTTGTACGTTTGCTCTCAATGAGCTCAGATTTGCATATGTGTGTGCATGTATATTTTATTATTCATACAGCCTACCATGTCGCTGAAAGAATTTTAAGCAATTTACAAAATCACTTAAAATTTTAGATCATGTGGCTTAAAAATGGGATAAAATTTTCCTATATGATCTTTACTTGAAATGAGATCAACATAGATCTTTCTCGCTGAGATTTGCTAAAACATAATTAAATCCTTCTGTATAGGTGCTCAGGGGTCCAAAGAAAATAATGGTGCTAACAGGAGCCCAGAGCTCCGAGAATGGGAAAGATCACATTCCACATTTCAGGAGTAGTTTTGCACAAGAAATGACAGGGAATCGTTTTCCGAAAGCATTTAGGACTTCAGCACGGCTCTCACCCCACGGGAATCGTTTTCCTTGGGGCGAGCAGTGCTGAAGTCTTAAATGCTTTCGTTTCTCAGCCTTGGTGTTAAGACCTCTCCATTCATGGCTGGGTATTGTCGAGATAGGCGGAGGAGGCAGGAGAAGGACCAAGAGGTTAGAACATTCTCTAAAAAGAAAGTTACTCCATTTTTATTTCGCGCCGGCTTATAGAAAGGTAGGAAGATGTGGGAGCTGGGCAGTCAGTAGGAAGGAAGAGAAACAACAAAGAGAAATCGCAACACTGAAAGGCTGAGCACCGAGGGAGGTGCAGGCGTGGGCTGGGAAGGGAGGGGAAGTGGTGGGAGTTACAGGAGTGCGTCTGGATCCTAGCACCTGCACCGTCGTTTACTAGCTGTGTGACCTTGGGCAAGGTCACTTAGTCTCTTTGGATCCACGTGTACAAGGCCTTTATTATTCTTAGCTCTCTTTCGGATGTCAGGGAGCCAAACGAGAAGACTTCCTGGGAAAATTCCCTTTCGGTTTTTGAAAGCACAGGTGCTCGAAACGCTGGCGGAGAGGAACCGCCTGCCAGGGGCAGGCCTGGGCCAAGTTCACTTTCGTTATCCTAAGTGGGTTCTGGGTGGCTTAAGCCCAGGGCTTGGCCTCCAGGGGCCTACCTAGGTTCTTCATGAGCTTGTCAAGTCTTTGCTCTAAATAGCCTATTACTAGAAAGGTTAGTGACAAAAGACTGGTACATCTTTTGAGAATATTTGTTTTTCTCTCCTCAGTGGTTTACAAACCCACCATCCTAAATTCAAGGGGTTGTGTTTATTCTTATTAAACACACAGGAATACAGCCTTCAAATTGGCCTTTTTGACTCCCTTTGGTTACGTGCCAGCAGCCTCGGAGCAAAGAGCCCTCACCAATCTTTGCTTTTTTTTCTCCCCTACTCTTCTATAAATTACTTTTTCTGAACTTATTAATAAAGGTTCATTCATTTACAAACTCTCTAGACCCACATGAAAACTTTAAAAAAAAAGTAAATTAACACATTTCAAGTAGAAACAATTAAGCACATTTTATCTCCTGGGAAAGGAGCCTCATGGGTCCCAGGTCTGGCTGTGATCCAGGCTCGCGGCTAGGGATAGGCCTCCAGATTTGGAATGTTACATTAATGTCGTCAGGCGCCTGCACCTAACCGGTGTCAGTCTGGTTCAGCTTGTCGTTTATTACGCATGCGTGGCGGAATGCCACGATTGTTCACCGACACACGCAAAGCCCACCCGGTCCCCTAGCACAGAAGCACACGCTCCCCGCCATAAAGTTTGTGGCTGCCGGTTCATTCTCATGTCGGCTTCTTGTGCGTTCTTTCAACTGGGCGTCTCGCCACCGAAGCCTTCCCTCCTTGATCAACTCGGTGCTGACAAGACCGAAGTATCATAAGTCTAACAGCCAGCTTGGGATGAAGGATCTCGTCCCCACAGCTGCTGAGGGTCCTTGGAGGCAGCCCACTGTCACACTCACCCCAGGGTCCCCAGAAGTCCAGAAAGAACCGGTGACAAGAGCAGGCCTGTACCTCCCTGGAGAGTGTGGTTGAGGTACCCCGGGAGAAGGCCAAGGGCCATGGACATATAAACATTGCTGGATTAATGGGAGAACCTAAAATAGGACCCAGAGAGAGGACCTCGCTAGGTGGCCACCACACACCCGTTTTGTGGCTTTCCTCTCCACTCGGCCCTGTGCTCAGCTCTCTGAGACTTGAGGATATAAATGCAAAGGCCAAGCTGGGGAAGGTGCCCCTGGATCATCGGTCACTCGTATCCCACCTGCCTCTGGGTCATGACCTCTGCATGCTTACTCAATGGATTCCGCCTGAAAAGTCCTTTGAGACTTCTGGATTCAGTAAATAAGGATTTCCACTTTATTTAACAATGCTTCAAATGGCTCTTATGTTTCTTCAGGTATTTATGCTTCTCACCATCTCGAATGAACACAGCAGAGGCTCAGGAGATTTTTGGCTGATGAATCGATTCCTTGAAGACAGCCTTTATAGACTTAACCAGTATTAACTGAACATGTGCTATACATATCAGGCACTGATATGAGCAACACAAACATGACTCTAACAGTAATGGGACTTAGAGTCTGTTGGGAGGGACAGGGGTCAATTCCACGATACAGTAATAAATACAAAAGTATGCACTGTGGTAAGTGTCCCGAAGGAGTAGTACTAGGTACTATGAGAGAGTATGATGGGGGCTTTAATTAGATTGGGGTGGGGGGTCAGGAAAGGTCTGTGTGAGGGAGACATCACTAAGATGAGGAGGTCCTAGCCAGAGGCTGATTTAGGGAGAAGGCTGGCGAAGTCAGAGCCCAGTGAGATGGGCAAGTAAGAGGAGGCTGAGAGATAAATGGGTTGGATCACACAGGATCTTGAAGACATGTGAAAGGCTTCCATTCTAAGCTACGTGCAGTGGGAAGCCACTGAAGGGTTTGGGGCAGGGTTGTAAGGCAATTTAGTTTCCACTTAACGGAGATCATTCTGGCTGCAGGAGAGAGGCTGCAGATAGACAGTCACAGATAGACATGGGGAGACAAGTGGGAGGCTACTGGGGACTCCAGGTGAGAACTATTGCTGCTGGACCTGGGATGGGGCAGTGGAGACAAAGAGAGGTGGACAGATTGCAGACATAATTTGAGAAGGTAGAACTGACAGCCCCTGGTTGTGTTAGAGGAGAGAAAGTTGCAGGGGCAACTTAGTGGATGGCAGCTCTGGTTCCTTGAAAGGAAAATAGTAAAGGAGTGGGTCCAAGGGGAAGTCAAGGGGTCTGCTTTGAAGCCCCAAGGCTGGGGAGCCCATAAGAACTCCAAGTCCAGCTGGCAAGGAGGGTGGTTAGATGTGAGCATCCTGGAGCTCAGAGGGGAGATGAAGGCTGTTTTCTCCACGCCGCCTCGTAAGGCTCCACATCCACTGGACAGGCCTAACCAATGGCAACCCCAGGGCCCAGAACGCTCAGCTGAGTCTGTCATTTATCCAGAGGCCCCGTAAGCCCCTGACTCAGGGGGGCTTAATGGTCATTGTTGCAACATTTTGAAGACATTAAAATCTAACCACACAGACTCCAGTTAATTGCCAAGAGGGCACCAAAATAGTTAAATTCATAGTAAGTACCAAACTTACTTTATTTGTCCTCAAGCTTCCTCCCATATTACAGTGCATATACTCAAGTCTCAGTATAATAAAATCTGGATTAAGCTGTTGTACAGCTTAATGGAGCCAACTCACGATGCCAAGTTTCACTTAATACATTTTAAATGAAAACACACCAGCAAGATTTAGAACAAGGGTCAGGAATCATAAAATAAATACCACAAAATAATTCTCCATTGTGAAATGACGGGCGTCATGCCCCAGGGAGTCTGAAATTTCTTCTGAATTCAACAATCTTTTCACTTGGAGACCATTAGCAAACTGTTGGCAGGCTCTACCCTCACCTTTAGAGAGGGAAAGGGAAGAAAACTCAGACAGGGAAGCCAGAGTTTTGTCTGTCTCTATTTCTAACCTTGGCTCTAGGCATTGCCAAAATATTACTGCTCTGGTTCAAGAGAAGACACTGACCAACCAACAACTGGGCAATATTTAGTACCTGGCAAAAAAAGAACCCAGTTGTGAAAACTTCTAGAACCTTCTAAAAGCCGAGTGAACTCATAGCTCTGGGGAGACCTCGGTTCTCTGAGGGCTGCAGGTGGTGGAGTAAATTAAAACGGTTTCCTATCCACCCCTCTAAAACCCTTCTCAGCATGAATCTTTCCAGAGAACTCAGCGCCCCTCTCGACGACGAATATCCCATGCCGTGGGGACGGTGAAGGCAGAGTCTCGCTGTGGCCTGTGGGGGCTTGCCCGATCTGTGCCCACACCGTCTTCTTCCTGCCTCCACAGGCACTGCGGGTTCCCAGCCAATGCTGGGTGGTGCCAGCCCCTGCAAAGGCCGAGCTGCCGAGCCTTCGCTTCAGGTGCTCAGAGCTCTGTGCTCTGACAGCCAGGGCCCTTTGGTCAAGCAAAGGCAGGAACTGGGTGCCACATGCGAACTCCAAAATTCAGAGTCTGCCCAGACATGGCGGGTAGGCCGTGAGTTCTGCACATTTCTCGCAGGGAGATATTCCAGCTGGAGTATTCTTTATTATTTTTATTTTTTTGGGAGAGGCAACCTTTGGTTGACCTCACAGATAGCAAGGACTTTGTCAGCTTACGATCTCTTATTTTTTATGCCTACAGCACCTGGTCTTCCTAGGTGGTCTCCCATCCAAGCACTAACCAGGCCCGACCCTGCTTAGCTTCTGAGATCAGATGGGATCGGGCTTGTTCAGAGTGGCATGGCTGAAGACCCAGCAGGAATATTCTTTGTTGGGTGCCACTGTCCCAGGCCTTGCCAAGTTTCTGCCTCCCTGCTCAGCCTCTCATGCCAACTCCCGCAGCATGGTGACTGACTAAAATGCCGGCATCGTATTTCCAAGTGCCCCCCTCAGGGAGATGGGGCCACACCTCTGGTGTGAACCAGCGGCGGAGAAACTCCAGGACTGAAGGAGTTAGAGACCTAGAACTCTTGTCTTCGTTCTAGCTGAGTCATAGCCAGGTCTCGGATAGGCAATGGGAAGCTGTTCACAGCATCTCTTCCCCCCAAACTAATCCAGGATGTGTCCCCCAAAGGGTCACCTGGATCTTTTGGTGAAACCCAGAGTTTTTCCTGGTAGCCCTCTAAGCTGCCTTCTATGCCACACTCCCTAGCCAGCTCTGGGATCGGCCAGGGTTCAGGCAGGCTGAGTGGCAGCCCACGTTGTCACCTTCCCCTACCTCTCATGGGCCTCCGTGATAGCACTAGCCACCCAATCTCCACATCACAATGGTTGGAGATACCTATTCCTCTACATGAGGGCCCAGGAAGAACCATTTTCAATACACGCTCCAGTGGGTTTTTATGTTTCTTGAACGTGGGGATAGGAGGGTGCATGAACAATTTCATTCTGTGTGCAGGGAAGCTAGAATAACGGCTGGCTGACATGACTGATAGCTCAACTATTTGTAACAGACTCTGTGCTGACACCGAGCCAAGGCGGGAGTAAACATGGCCACACATCTGAACTGAATTGGGACGAGAGTCTGTTTCCAGACTCTTTATGTCAAAAGCAGCAATGTCTGCTACAAAATAGAGGTTTTGTCCTTGAAAAAAAAGGTGATGTCAGACAAGTGATGACCAGCCTGTGAGCTGTATTTATAGTGCTATTAATACATTGGTCCCAAAACCACAGGTGATCCCAGGTGGTCAAGACGAGTGAAGAAAAAGGACACTTTTTTGAGGGCTTACATGTCCCAGCATTTGTGAAATTTAAAGTTCACTGACGGGGACACAAGAGTCATTGTCCAGCATGGGTGACTCTCAGCCTCACCAACGAGCAAATTGGTGAGGTCTCCAAGCCGAAACGTTAGTATCATTTACCCTAATTAAATCTACTCTGAAGGGGGCCCGTTCGGGGCTGCGATGCCTTCGAGAGCTTTGGGAAGCCAAGCGCTTGCAGCCACCATGTCTGGCTCAAAGCAAATAAACATCAATCGACATCTTGGCCCACAATATAAACCTAAACTTTCAGGGGAGTTATTTTCCGAGGTTGGATCAAGTTTTTTCCTTCATTATTACATATATTTTTTTTCATTTTCATGCATATTACTATGACTGGCCTCCAGGCAGGTATCCTCTGCCAAGAACAGGAAAACTATGAGAAAGGCGCTTTTTTTTTTCTTTTTTAACATTTCTAAACTGACTAGAAACAGAAGGTATAAGGAATCTCGACAGTGGTTGGCAAGAGGAAAAGACAAAGGGAGATGCATGGTTTGGGGGCCAAAGTAGAGAGACGCTGCAGAGGAAGAAAACCCAGGACGCAGGTGTGATGGAGATGAAGGAAAAAGAAGGAACGATCGATGGAAGGTGGATGTGCCAGGCGGGGTCTGGAAGAACTCTGGGCTGTCAGTGGAGTGGGGGCATCTGTGTTATGTTGATGCCTTTAATGACTTCCCCCGTGTTCATGGTTAAGTTCTAAGGAAGACCATGGAAAGGGGTTATAGCCAGGATTTCACCACCTCAGAGCTTTCTCCAAGATCTGCTGCCCACCCTCCAACTCCTCCCATCTCCTCTAACCTCGCAAAAGTTCATCTCACCGTCTTTCCACCTAGATTCTCCCTCCTGTCTCACCTCTGTGAATGGGTGACATTTTGGGGTCGCTTTTGGCTGACTTTGATTTGCTGTCATCTCAAAATTCATTTTCTATGATCGCCCTCCCACTCCCACCCCATACACACTGCCAGCCCCCTCCCCCCACCCCCATGCCCTGCAACTCTTGACAAGTGAAACCCAGCTTTTCACCTGACCTAAGGTCAGGATATGCAAAACATCAAGTTGACTTGAGGTTCCGGTTGCCTGGGCCAAGAGGGGACAAAGGGAAGAAAGGAGAGACAGAAAGGGAACATACCAGGGAGAACACAAGCTTGTTTTTCATACGTGTAAGCGCAAAGCAATGGCATATCTAAGTGGAAATGACCAGAAGGCACTTGGAACGTGGGTAGGAGCATGAGAGTTAGGGTGAAGATTAAAGTTTGAGAGTTTCCAGCATAAAGGTAAAAGTGAGTCTATGATGGCGCTCTGTGTCACAATTTCCAGCCTTACTTACAAATGTATCTATCTTTACACTCATCCTTACATTGTTACCCCTCATCTGTGTATCAAGATAAACCTCCCACGTATTGTCATAAATCTACTCCTCCATCTCCTTTACTACCAGCTCTCAACTCCTGTCTACAGACATGTTCGCATCTTCCTTATTTTTAAAACAACAACAAATTAACAAACTAAAAAAAAAGATCCCCTCCTCTGACCCTGATTATTCCTCCAGCTTTGGCCTCGTTCTTTGTTCTGGGCTTTCCCAAGAGAGAAAGAAATGGTTTTCCAGGAAGAGGGCTAGATACAGCCTCTACTTCCTCATTTCTCATCAACTGCCTCTTTCTAAGGTCACTGCTAATCACCATGTCTTCAAACCCAATGGATTTGTTTCAATCTTTATTTTATCGAACACTTCTCCATTTAACAGTATTGTTCCTTGGCCTAATCCCTTGGCCTCTGTGACTCCTCTTGCTTGATTCTCATTATTTTCTGATCTTTTCTCATTTGCTTTCTTCAAAAGCCCCTCCCATGGTACCACCATACTGCTATTCCCTGAAGTTCAGCCTTGGACTGTATCTCCTCTCTCCCTGCATGCTCCTTGTGAAGGATCTCCAGCATAGACTTTTAATTTGAGTCCCTTATCATCTAAGAACACATTCTGTGATTTCATCTCTTTTAAATTATTGAGACTTATTTTATGACCCAGCGTATGATCTATCTTAATGAGTGTTCCATATGCAAATTTAAAAAATGAGTATTCTGTTGTTGCCATGGGGTGTTTTAAAATAAATGTCAATGATATTGTATTATTGATATATTGTTCAAGTTCTATATGCTAATTGATTTTCTTCTCCTATCAATTATAGAGAAAAGAGTGTTGATGTCTTAAACCATAATTGTGAATTTGTTTGTACTTTCAGCTTTGTCAAGTTTCTGCTTCATATCTTTTGAAGCGTAATTATTGATGAACATACATTTAGAATCATTATGTGTTCTTGATAAATTGATCACTTAATCATTATAAACGCTCTCTCTTTATCCCTGGTAATATTCCTTGTTCCAAAGTCTATTTTGTCTGATATCAACATAGCTGATTCAGCTTTTTAACACTGGATTAGTGTTAGCAAGGTACAGCTTCATTCATCCTTTTTACTTTTAACCTACCTGTGTCTCTGTCTAAAAAGAGAGTTTCATGTGGGCAGCATATGGTATGATCTTGCATTTTCATCCAGTATGACAATCTCTGCCTTTTAACTGGAATGCTGAAATCATTTATATTTAATGATCCAGCAGGTATAATTTCCTTTTGCCATCTTCCCGTTTTGTTTCATTTGACCTCTTTGTTCTTTATTCTTTTTCTCTCTTTTACTTCCTTCCTTTGGTTTATTTGAGAATACCTGATGAGATAGAAATAAAATATGGTAAGTCTGATGTCATGGAAGCTAACATGAGAAATATCTAGTAATAAGAGTAATTGGCTACATTACATGTCTCTGAGAGCTTGAATAAATATATGGAGAAAAGGACCATTAGGATTTGGCAAAGTGGAGATCATCTGATGTCCTTGATGGGAACAACCATGGTGAGGTGATTAGGTTGTAAACTCAATCTAAACGGATGCATAAAGAATAAAAAGTGAAGGAGTAGTTACAGTTACCATGGACAACTGAAGAAGCTTTGCTGTAAAAGGGAGCAGAGAGAATGCAGTGGTGATCAGTAAAAGATGTGACATCCATGGGGATCATTTTTTAAGAAGAGGAATAAAAACGTGTTTGCTGATGCAAATGATCTTGTGAAGAGAAAGTGATCAATAGATTTATTTTAGAGGAGCGTAAGCAAAGAAAAAGAGTGGGTGGGTTGTAGAATACAAGTAGAGAGAGCAAACTTTGGTAGGGAAAGGTCAATTGTCATTTGCAAAAGAAGTAGCGAATATGTGGCATAGACATCAGATTAGCTGGTGACTTCTTTGGCTTTTCAAGCTCCTCTCTCTATTCTCCATGTTCTCAAAGGTGAATGAGCGTAGCTGATCAGTACAGAATGTGTGTGTATAGAAAGTGCTGTAATAAAAGGAGTTTTAGGTCACAGAGCTTAGAGGTGGAAGTTAGTTCCAGATGAAGGAATCAGAGACGTCTTCCTAGAATTGGTATCACTCAAGCTGGGTCTTAAAAAATGGGTAGAATTTGAGTAAGTAGATATTTCTTCATTGACGAATATCTGTGAAGAAAGCATAACCATTCATGATCTGTGCCATAAACAAGACAGGACCATTGTCCTCTGGAATTGCTAGTCAAAACTGGGAAAGGATTTTCCAGGCCAAAGAATGAATGGGAGTCAGGGGAGGGTAACTGGGGAGAAATAAGGGGAAATGGGTAGGTGACAACCAAATAATGGAGGATCATGGGTGGGAGCCTGGGAAATGAGGAGTTACTGAAGGTTTTCTAGCAGAGACATGAAACCATTGAGCTTTGCAATGGGCTGCCCATCAGAGTTTGTCTCTCACGGGAGGCCAGGAAGCCAGAAGGCAGAGAGGATAGGGCGTCACATCTATAAAGGGTCTTAAATTGAAAATTTTGATATCATCTCCAAAGGAGCTTACATGTATAGTCATAGTAATCCATACATTGATAGAATAGAGAGACAATGTTTATCCACGTGATTTTACAATTTTGTCCTAATACTGATCCATACAACCTGTAATGTCTATAAAACTATACTTTTTATAAATCCTGTAATTATCTTGCACATGAGACGAGTGCATTAACTTTGGATGTTTATGTTAAAACCATTAATTTGTTAAATGGAAACATTTAAAATATTCTAACATTTGTGGAACCTGGAGATGTGAATGTGATAAAAGAAGTGATAAAGACTCAACCATTGAGAGGCTCTGCTTGGAAACACAGCGTTATTATTTTTCACGAACTGATAATAGCCTCCTTCCTTCTGTAGTATGTTACGAGATTCTAAGAGGCGTCAGATGATCAAACAGATGGTGAATTATTACAGTTATTTCATTAATGTCAACTCTGTCCTTATCATATTAGCGATGATCATATATTGTATCTTATTCTGACTTTGCAGGCACTCTGCACCAATTAATAGAATTGATTTCCAGTCCATTGACATTTTTAAAAGGTTTTAAAAGTAAACCATTTGATACAACTTAATTACAATGCTTCGAAATTCAGCTAAGATTAATGGAGTAAAGAAGAACACACATAAATTCTTGACAGACACACAGTGATTACTAAATTAAACTGTCACCAGAAAGTGAAAGATACTTATTTGAATTTCAGTTAGCACTGAGAAATGAACCCTGTAAGCAGACAAAATAAGAGCACACATTAAGCAATGTTGAGAATAAGAACCAATGTCCCCCAAGCACATGAATCCACACCCTTCCATGATTGTCTGCTTTCTCCACAGAACCAGACCAAAGCAGGAACAGAGCTGAGCACCTATGTGGCATTTTGTGAAGAGACAGACAAATGTACAAACGTTTCCTAAGAAAATCTCCCTCATTAGTCTTTCATGAAAGGCTAATATCTTTGCTTTAGTATTACCCTGTTTTTCCTTCTTTTTTAAAACCCACATATTTCTGAGCATGGATTTGTCTGACCGTGAAGAGTCACATTCAAAGCTGAAAAAAAGCAGAACATCTCTCCGAGGGTCCTGGATTTGCAGCTGGGTACAGTAACCGTGTGAGCTTTAGTTGGCTCTCTTTAGGGAGAGAAGATATATAAATTTCGTTAGGAGGAGGCATATTTTTAACTATGAGAAGGATTGTGATGTTGGAAGGAGGAGTGGACTGTTGAGGGCATCTCTTGATTTTTGTCTACCCAACACCCCCATTTCCTGTGGGTTAATGCTCCTCTTCCATACCAATCATGTACTCATAGGAAGATGGACGACCCCAGCACCCCAATACCATCTCTCAGCACAGGACTGAGCAACTGACTCAGACCCTAATAATGACACAGACCCTTACTCAAATTCTACTCTTGGACCCCAAGTGCTGGTCCAAGAGTAGGTCCTTCCTTGCTATGTTTCCATTTAAGCTGGAATAAAATCATTTAAGAGGTCAGGAGGCCCAGGATGAAATGCAGAATGCAGGGGAATAAGGTGCTAACTTCAGTAACTTTGGGAGTGAGTCGAGTCTGTAAGACCACAGGCCAGAGACACTGCACGCAGGCACAGAACTGTGCTCTCGCTGATGCTGTTTCTGCGAGGGTCTAGGTTAAACTCTGTGACCACCCAATATGTACACTGGAATTGGACGGTGAAGTAAATGGATGGCAGATGGTGAGAGCCAGGTTTCTTATCGTTGGAGTGGGAGATTACAGATGAGAAACGGAAGGAGATTAGAATAACCTATGTAATTATGAATTAGAGTTAGAGACATCGGTATGAACTTATACATAGCTTCATATCAATACAGATCATTACATGTAGAAATATTTATAGATATGTGTACATGCACCGGTTGGTAAACATACTATCTCCTTAGTCAGCTAAGAAGGCCTAGAAGCAGACATCCAGATCTTAGTTTATAATAGCATCCTCCAATAAAAGAAACCAGGGCTCCTTAGAGAAGTAGCTGGTTCTAGGACTAGGGCAGGAAATATACAAGATGAGCCTGAAGCAGCTTGTAGTGCCTGAAAGTAAGGAAGTGCTAAAAAAAAAATAAAAATAAAAAAGAAAGAAAGAAAAGAAGAGAAAAGAAAAGAAAAGAAAAGAAAAGAAAAGAAAAGGAAATGAGAGAAACCCACATATTGAGGTATGTCAAAGGAACCCAGGCGCTAACTGAAAGAGCTCTCAATGGCCAAATCTGAAACAATTTGAGCAAAAAAAAAATTTAAGTAAAACCGTATTATAATTCAATGTATAAAATAAATATCAAATAGTCCATAGTGATATAAATGAATGATCAAATAAATAAATGGAGGAGACTAGACAGATCTCCTGTGGAGAAGAATTCCTAGTGCATGCGGGGTAGCACACACCCTCAAGGGCCAGAGCATCACTCCTGACTCTCTGCGTGTGGGCTAAGCACAGCAACTTCCTCCCAAAGAGGACAAAGCATGAAGAGGGAGACAAAGAGTACAGCGTGGAAATCTGATAAAAACCACCTTAACCAGCTCACCGAAGTTAATCTCAGCACTGATGACTTATGTCGCGAGTATGAACCTTTGATATTATGTGATGAGCGTGGCGTTTGACCTCTGGTCTTCGTCCCCAAAACCCATAACCCCAGACTAACCATAAAGAAAACCCCAGACAAATTCCGACCAAGGGACATTTTACAAAATACCTGATCGGTACCCCTTAAAACTGTTCAAGGTCATGAAAAACAAAGACAGTCCAAGAAACTCACAAGTGGAGTCTAAAAAGGCATCGAAACTAAATGTCGTGTGGGATCCCGATGGGCTTCCGGAGCAGAAAAGGGACACGGGAGAATATCTGAGAAAAGTGTGGACTTCAGTTTAAAATAATGCATCGGTATTAGTCCATCAATTGTGGTAAATGTGCCGTTCTAATGTAAGAGGTTAATAGGGGACGCCGGGTGTGGGGTATATAGGAATGCTCTGTGCCGTCTTTATAATAACTCGACAAATCGCAAAATGAGATTTGTTCTAAAATAAAAAGTTTAGCTGCCATAGTTGCTACAGACTTCCTGCTTTCTGCCTTGGGACCCCTCGCTCTGTTTTTTGAATCCATTTGATTTCCCCTTATTCCTCCACCCTTAGCACTTCATAAGACCCAGCTGAGGGTCCCTTGTCCTCCACGTCATGGTGTCTAGGTCCAGGTCAGACATCCGGGCAAAACACTGGGTGAGCACGAGTTCTCACTCAAGGGCGCTGAGTGCTTAAAGAGACCACCAGGTACCACAGCCTCCCGGCTCCCTGCTGCTTCTGCCCACTCTAGTCAGAGGCTTTATCAGGAAAGAAGATCAAATGTATTCCCAGAGTCTAAAGACCTAGCACATTCTCAGGCTCTGAAGTTCCAAGTTACCCCTCCTCCTCTTCCTCTTGGTTGCAAATAGCTTTGAAATAGCTGAAAATCATGCACTTGGCCCATAATACTTGTCCTGGCCCTAGACTCACGTCCTAGAGTTCTCCCTCTCCCTATTCTTTATCTCTACTGCCTTCACCTCTCTGTACCCCAAAGCATCAGCTTAGTACTACAAAGACACCAGAGAAAACAGATAAAGGAGACCAGGGCACAGGGATAAACACGTGAGTGGGAAAATCGTGCACCACCCCAAAAAGGATGGTCAAAACGAACACGGAAACAGCTGGCGTCTTAAACAATGAGTTTGTTGAAGCCGTGAGTTCGCAGGGGGTGCTGCTCAGCGTGGCATGTGTCTCGGTGCCACGACGCACCAGTCAAGACAGAGGGTGGAGAAACCAAAAAAAAGTGTGTGCTTTATCTGGAAAAAGCCAAGAGACACCTGAAGAAGAGCCCAAGAAAGGCTGAATACGGACCAAAGGAAATGGGGTGTGTTTAGTGGCTGCTGTGACAAATTACCACAAACTCAGTGACTTAAAACCACAGAAGTTTATTCTTTCACAGTTCCGACGGGTAAAGGTCTGAAATCAACGGGTCAGCAAGCCTATGTTCCCTTGAGAGACTCTAAGAGATCATTTTTTTTCACTTCTTCCAGCTTCTGGTGGTTGCAGGCGTTCCTTGGCTGTGACCACGTCAACCCAATCTCTGCCTCCCTCTGCACATGGCCATCCTGTCTGTGTCTGTGTCTTCCCTCTGTCTCTTACGAGGACGCTCGTAATTGGATTTCAAGCCCACTTGGGTAATCTAGGATAATGTCATCTCAAACTGTCTGCTTTTATTTAATTATATTCACAAAAAAAAACCTTTTTTCCAAAAAGGCCACATTCAAAGGATCTGGGACACATATTTTGGCGGGGGGCCACCATTCAAGCTACCACATAGAACTTAAGAGAACGGATTGAAGTCACTGTCTCTCTTAAGCATTAACAAACCAACGTCTCAAGTGTGGATGTTTGATAGCTGATGATAAACAGATTATTTTCACACATTGGGCACAGCAGGGGTGTGATGTATTTGTGCCTTGTTCGATTTCAACCCTGCAGTTTAAAAAACACAGAAACCCACACTCCACCCCAGACTGGATGAGAATCTCCAGGGGATGGGGCTTGGGTATCCTTTCTTTCAAAGCTCTCCTGGTGATTCTAATGAGTAGCCAGGGTTATGAACTAGGAGAGATGGGAAAGGTTGTAGGCACAGAATTTTTTATGAGTCTCCCAGCCCACTCTGAGAGCAAGCAGAAGAGTGGCTTATCCCCCTTCAAGCCCACTGACCCAAGCAGAAATGCCACCTTGCCCAGTCATCGGGCATTTCTCAGCAATCAAGGACCCGCCCCTCCAGAGCAGGGACAGTCAGGGACATCATGGAGCAGATTTCCTTGGCTTCTCACTGCCAGTGTCTGAGTAATCTCCCAGACACGTGTGCATTCCTCCACACGTAAGTCCGTGACCACAAGGGAGTCACACCCCTTTCTGTACAAGATCTTCCTCCCCAAACAGGTGTATCCCACCCAGCTCACAGTGATCCTGCTAAAAACAGTGTTTTCCTGAAGGTGCTCTCCCAGAAGAAAATCACATCTGTATGTGATCAAACTCGTTCTTTTCTAATTAGTGTATGCACGAAGAGCTGGATTGGATGAGAAAGAAGAGTCAACTCATCGGAGTTATTACATTTGCATTGCAAGGAAAATTAGGTCTGCATCTCCCTAAAACAAACATACGCTCTCAGTCATGTAATAGAAAAATGCATCAAACAGCATCTGAAATGAAGTACTAATGCGACTCATTTGTTTTCAGGAATGCTTTTTTACATGGGTGACATCAAAGGAAGCACCACTTAAACAGAAATGGAGCCGAACTGACCTGCCTTGGAAAGGGAACAAGTAACTCAACTGTCCTGTAATCACTACTTGGATCCATTGAAACGGTCACTCCAAGTGACTCCTTGGGCTTCATACCAATCAGTCTCAAAGCTACAGGCAAAGCCCGAGAGGACAATGGCCCATTGTTCAGAATAAGAAAAAGATGATTAAATATTTCTCGAGGTCATTCTGACTTAGCAAAAAAGAAAAGTGAAGACAAAATAAAAAATCCTCCCTCTTTCATGTTGATTTTGGGTTGGAGGAAGGAGAGGGGGCACCAGAGCAGGGTTCTGTGGGATGGTGACTCCGGACTCAAACACTCCCAGAGAAGGGCGTCAACTAAAGAACATGATGCTTCTTTTTCTTTTCTCTCAGAATCACCGCCTTCCATAAGGTAATAAAAGAATAAATAGTCTCTACATAAGAAAATAACACAAATAGTAAGTCACGATGTAGTAGTCATTACTTACGCCTTCTAAATTTTCCTGGATCTTCTCTTGGGCCCATGACCCTGACGTAAGGTATGACTGTGTCACTTGCTTTGGCCAATGAAATGTTGGGAGAAGTGACATGTGTAACTTCTGGGCCACAGTGTTTAAGGACCTGTGCGTGATTTGCTGCTCTCTCCCACTTCCTCAGTGACCAGCAGCACGCCAGAGAGTGGTGGCTGCACCAACCTGGCTCCCAGAATGAGGACATCAGAAGCAATATCACTGGTCAACCCACAGTGGAAATATATCACGCACGAGAAATGAAACCTCTACTGTTATATGCCACTACGATTTGGGGGGTGCTGTTACCATAGCCTCACCCAGCCTAATCAATCTGAATATGTGACATGAAAAGAAAAACGTTCAGCTTTATAAAATTCAAGTCAACTATGAAATAGCATTTTTATACCTATCAAATTAGCAAAAAAAAAAAATAATTAAATGATAAAAATGTGATGCTAGGAATACTTGGGGTAAAAAACGTTACTGACAACTATATAACTTGATACCAGATCTCTGGAGCATTATCTGGTGCTATCTAACAAAAATCAAAATATAGTCACATCCTTTAGCCCAATCATTCCCTTCTGGGAATTTATTTTATAGAAATAATCCCAAGGAGCTGTTGAAAATTAACTACAGAGAGTTGTTTATAGCAGCTCTGTTCATAATGGCCCCAAACAGGAAAAATCAAAATGCCTGACAATTAGGTAAGGTTAATAACCTATAGCAAATCACATATTTAATATGTAAATTACTAAAACCAGTGGAACAGTGACTATGACATAAAGTTCAGTGAAAAAGTAGCCCCCTCTGCATGCTGACTATAACCATACAGACCTTCAGCTCTGACAGAATAAACAGCTCTTTCCACTAGAATCTACGCCCCATGTGGGCAGGATTTTTCTGAGTCCTGTTCCCCACCACGTCCCGGGGGCCCGGAACAATGCCTGGCATGGGGAAGATGGTCTGGCATACATTCTGTTGAGGTAACGAACTAATTAATTCATCTTTATAAAAACCTTCAAAGCCAAGTATAATGTGAATGTCCCCAATTGATAACTAGAGGGAAAAAAATGAGTTTTCGAGAGGTTTTTATTTGGTTTTTGGAGGGTTTTTTTTTTTTTGGCACATTTTTCTAGAACGTTTCAGCATTTTCAAGGACTCTGTCTGAAAGGATGCCTAACTCCTCAGTTCTCCTTCTTCACACAGTCCCTCCTGTGAAGTGTTCCTTCTGTAATCTTCACAGTGGGGAGAAGGCTGAGAGGTACACGGAGACTTAGAAACCAGGCGGGGGGCAGGAGGAAGCCATATCAGGGCTCCGTTTCTCTTCTCTGAGTTCCAGTCCTGGCTCCAGTAGCCCCTCAGGGCCCAGACAGAAGGATGACGTCTTGGGTGAGAACATGAATGTAAGAAAACGTGCAAACTCTACGACGAGTTAGACGAACGTTGGGGATTCGGCTTCCTCCTCTACCTGCTTCCTAGGGTGATTATAAGAAGCCGAAGAGAAGGTACATGCCAGGGCTGTGTATACGATAAAGCCCTTTGACAGGGCTCACATTGGGAGGGAATCAGGATGGGGCGAAGTGGCGAGAGTGCGTGGGAAAACTTATTGGGGTGGCTGTGGCCGCTGTGAGCCTAGATCATCCGTTTCCTCCCTACAGCTCAGCATGGAGGAGGGAGACAGCTGCTTAGATGTTCACGGCCTACTGGTTGGTCCAAACACAAGTCTCCTTCCCGCCAGCCCCTGCATCTCCGGCACACGCCCAGGAGACATCAGTGAGGGCTGCTGGAAACTGGAAAATCAGCCAAAGCTTCACCCATCAGAGCAGCTCAGGCAACAGCCGAGGGAGATGAGTCCCAGATGCTCCCCCTATTAGTTATCTAGCGCCGTGTAACAAATCACCCCAAAACTTAGTGGCTGGAAACAACACACATTTATCATTTTATAATTTCTGTCAGTCAGAATTCCAGATGTGGCTTAGCTCAGTGCCTCTGGCTCAGGGTCTCTCAGGAGATTTTAGTCGAACTGTCAGCCGTAGCTGCGGTTTGATCTAAAGCCTTGGTTGGAGTAGAGGGGATCCATTTTCAAGCTTACTCATGTTGCTTAAAAATGTCCTTTTTGACACATGGACCTCTCCGTAGAGCTGCCTTACAACATGGCAGCTGGATTCTCCAAGGATGAGTGATCCAAGAGAGAGTGAGCACCCAAGATGAAAGAGGTAATCTTTTTTTTATAACTTAATCTCAAAAGTGACATTTCATCACTTCTGCCGTATTCTATTTGTTAAAGGAGAATCGATAAGTCCAGCACACACTCAAGAAGAGAGATTAGACAAGGGCATACATACCAGGAGGCAGGGATCATTGGGGTATATCCTGGAGGCTCCCTACTACCCTCCTTCTGCCCCATATTCACCCCATAAATGGTGATGTTTATGCCTCAGCCAGAAGCTCAACACACTGCAGATCCAGTCCTGTGCCCCGAGAGCTCCACAATGGTTGAGAAAACTGGAAAGATCTCCTCAGGTCGACATACAAGAAGAACCACCTGGAAACCCACAGCCCAGATTCACCCCACCTCTAATACTATCTCAGTCAATTAATTCGGGATGATACAACAAAAATACCATACGTTGGGTGGCTTATAAACAATAATTTATTTCTCACAGTTCTGGAGACTAGAAGTCCAAGATCAAGGTGCCAGCAGGTTCGGTACCTGGCGAGAGCTCACTTCCTGCTTCCTACATGACTGTCTTCTCGCTCTGCCCTCATGTGGCAAAGGGGCGAGAGGGTTCTCTGGGGTCTCTTGTCTAAGTCCCCACTCATGAGTTTCCACCTCCATGACCTAACTCCCTCCCACCTAATCCACCTCTAAATACCACCACAGTGGCCATTAGGTTTCACCATAGGCATTTTGAGGAGACACAAACATATAGCAAACACACACCAACTTAAAACAAAATGATGAACTTGTTACGGAACAATAAAGAATAGTGGTTAAGGGTGTCCACTCTGGTGCCAGGCCTTCTGGGCTATCGTCTTGATTCTACCTACCCCTTAATGATTGTGTGACCTCAGCCAAGGTTCTCACCCTCTCTGAGTCTGTTTCCTCATCTGTACAATGGTACCTACCTCGTAGGGCCATACTGAGGATTAGAGGAAGCACAGGTAAAACACTTAGAACAGTGTTTGGCACCCAGCAAACTCTCAATACATGCTAATGGTCGATTCATCCTGTTCGTCGTTGGCAATTCCAACAATAGAATCATCTC
The DNA here is from genome assembly GCA_028627145.1 of Eidolon dupreanum. NCBI lineage: Eukaryota > Metazoa > Chordata > Mammalia > Chiroptera > Pteropodidae > Eidolon > Eidolon dupreanum. The sequence goes on from CM053507.1 coordinate 4,684,608, forward strand.
TGTTGATGAAGGGGCTGGAGCTGATCGTTTTGCCCGAACTTCCCTCTCAGCAGCCGTGGACTTCTGAATATGGTGTTCGAGCAGTTTGCGAACAGAAGAAAAATTTCCACGGAAGGCCAAGCTCCGTGCGCTGTATGTAAACGCCCGGCCATCTGGCTTTGCTTGGGCCACCATGAACCATGACAGCGGCAGGAACGCGAGGGTTTGCTTCCTGTCTCTGCTGATCCACAGGACAGACGTGGCCAGGCCGTCTCTGCTGATCCACAGAACAGACATGGCCAGGCCGTCTTCAGGGGGCATGACGCCCCACCACTCTGTGTTCCCAGGGGGCGCGACCCCCATAAATCAGGCCACCGATTCCAACCCCCAAATCTGCAGCGGAGGGGTCCTTGGCAGCATGCTTTTCTCTTGTTAGCTTATGACTTTTTGTCTAATTATTTAGTCCTATAACTCGACGGGTCGCAACCAGAGAAGTGATGATTTTAGCCGTGATTTCTCACGCGCGCCGAGCGTAGGTCTCCTGTCCGCGTCCCCCGGTGAATTTGAAAGCGAGAGCAGCAGACTGTGGCAAACCCCTCGCAGCGGACTCCAGTCCCAGAGAGAAAGCCAAGCAGACAACACCCAAACCAAGGGCCGACGGGAGCTGGGACAGACAAGGGGGCATGAATAGCTCCCGGTGCCACTTGTCACAGTGCCCACTGACAGCACCAAGCGTTGTGACCGCCTCAACGTGGGCTCAGCTCCTCGGGGGTGGTCAGCCCGGCCCCCAGCTCTCCTGTTGCTCCATGTCACAGGGCTGCACCACGGCCAAAGCTCTCCCTCTTCATCTTTCGAGAAGCATGTTCACTGCCCCGGCTTCTCATTCTTTCCGAGAAATACGATTTCTCTTTTGCCCCTGTGTTCCCTGCTCCTCAGACTCGGGTGTCTGCAAAACAGCTGGATGGTCTGAAAAAAAATGCCAGTTTGATCCTCATACCGTTGCTGGCTTGGCCAAGTCCCCTCGCCTCCCTGAACTCCAGTTTTCTGCTCTGTCAAGAAGAGAAGGGGCGAGCAGCGGAGGGTCCTGCGGCCCCTTTTAGTTCTGTGTTTTTGATTCTCTAAGTGGATGGCAGTAGGTCACAAGCTCACTGCTGCCCGCCGCTCGGCAGAGAGTAGGACATCCCCGTGCCCCACAGGCTGATTGAACATCCTCCCTCCTCCCCGCCCCACGAGCCCAGCACACGAGTGGGACAGGACAGGCCCCTGGAGTCCCTCCCCCAGCAGCTGGGGGAATGAGCCTGGTTTGAAGACCCTAGCAGGGGGGGAGGCAGTTTGTCAAAAAAAAAAAAAAAAAAGAAGTGAGTAAATAAATTAAGATTCTCTTACAGGAAACGTGCTCGGCAACGAAGCTTAAATCTGGAGCATG
>CM053507.1:4686512-4713428 GCA_028627145.1 Eidolon dupreanum
GACTTGCAAGGACAATGACGCTGAGATGGAATGTGACCAGGCAGTGCCAGGACCCATTAAACACACCTGGCCGCTTGGGAGCTTGGGAATGGCATCCGACACTGAGGCCCCCTGTGGGAGAGGGTCACAGCTACAGAACAGGGGACAAGAGCCCTGCCTGCTCCTGGGCAAATAATCAGGCCTGAACTGCAGCATCACTTGATATCTATCTCCAAGGTCAATGTGAATGAATAGATCTCTTTGGCTTCCTCCGTCAACGCAAATGCTTCAGTCATCTCCATTTTCCTCCTCAATTCAGAGTAGCTGACCAGCACGTCTGAGCCACTCTGGAAACCAGCCTGCATGCAGATATAATTGCAATTAAACCATCTCCATGAAAAATAGCATTTCTTGTTCAACTCCGCTTGCAAGAACTTACTCGAATGGAAGAGGGAAAAAAAGGCCCTGATTCTCAAAGTATAAAAACAGACCCATTATCCATCACAGAGAAGCCGGCGGAAGTCAGGAGCTTTGGGCTTCGGGCGAGACCAGTGAGTTTGAGGCTCATTTATAAAATGGAAAATGCTCTTTCTTCTTTGCTCCTCACAGCAACTAGCTCACAGTGTGAAGCCCAAACCGGACCTTTTGAAAATGATATTGCTCTAGGATTAGGGATTCAGGAGAGACAGGGAAGGTTTTTTGGTGGAGGGATGAGAACTTTTTTCTGTCCCCTTGGCCCAGAGCGAATGCCATTGACCCTTACCCAGTGCAAGGATCCCATCCCTGTGGAGCAGCCTCTCCTTATCCACAGGGGGTACATTCCAAGACCCCCAGTGGGTGCCTGAAACAAACGCAGAGAGCACCTAACTCTGTACTCTATGTTTTTTTTCCTATAGGTACATACATATCTTTTCACTTCAAGGAAGCACTATACAGCTTCTCTTCGGCATATGAATCGCCAGCATCACTGATATTGCTCCTTCTGGCCATTATTAAGTAAAACAGGGTCACTGAACGTGAGCATTGCGATGCCACGACAGACAGCCGCTCTGATAACCGAGACGGCTAGTAAGTGACCAACGAGCGGGGAGCGTCTCCAGTGTGGAGACAAGCGGACTATTCATGTCCCCAGCAGGTCGAAGCCGGATGTGCAAGTTCTCATCATGCCACTCAGAACGGCGTGCGATTTCAAACTTATGAATTGTTGATTTCTGGAATTTCCCATTTAATATTTTTGGGCCGAGATTGACAGCGGATGAGTGAAACAGCAGAAAGCAAAACCACAGATGAGGGGAGTGTCCTATATTTGCTGTCGACCTGTAAGATGTCATTAATTAAAACCAAAGCTCTCTGCCTGCAGGAACCAGGTCCCACCTGCTGCCCCCTCTCTACAGTGTTGGTCCCAGCGCTTCCTTCTTAGCCATCTTTCTCTTCTGCAGGGATCTTGTGGCTGCTGAAGCCCAGAATACAATTCCCACCTGCTACTTAAAATCAGCAGAAGGAGGCCACCGCCGCCTGGAATCCTGACCACTCATAAAAGCAGTGGAAGGTGCCTAAGCGTTCCTTCACCGATCTTCCCTTGGTTTTCAGTGAACTGTCGAGACACACACCCTCAATGTCTGACATCCCAACTGCTGCCCGGGACCCCCAGAGTAGACATTGTAAAGATAAGAGCGGGTCGGGGAGACACGATTTCTTCGTAACCCTGAGGCCAGGGTGGCTCTGGAAGACAAAGAAACGGACTGAGTACTCACCTAGGTTAAGGGCCAATAGTCTCCACACATTGGATGGCCTCGGCGTTTACATCAGCTAACAAAGATAATGAGGTTTTCGCCCTCACTTATTCAGAAATCCTACTAGCGAGACATCCTCGTCCTGCTTAGCGCACAATTGTTTGGAGGGTAATTTTACTCTCAAGGATCCTTCCCCGTGTTCACTGTCTCCAGGTGGGAAGTTGCGAGGTTTCAGTCCTTCCTGGCAGTATTGTTTTCTGCAGCTAGAACTTACAATATGAAATTTGAAGAACAAATAAATAGCAGTGGCTCCTGTATAAGGCCGATACTCAGAGGCAGATTTTCCTCCAGAAAGGAGGACTCGCTATTCCAGGTCTGGGGACAAATGACTCTTCAGAGCAACCTAGCATTGCCATCGCGGCTGCTCTGTGGACACCACGGGGAAGAAGCCCTGAATGAGGGACAGGCGGACCTGGGTTCTGATCTTAGTCCTGAAGTGTGGTGAGTACGTGTCTGTGCACGTATGCATGCAGTTGTGTGTGTGTGTGTGTGTGTGTGTGTGTGCGCGCGTGCGCACATACACACTCATGTTCATCTTCCAGGTCTCGTCTTCTCTTATCTGGCAAATAGCAATGACAGAACCTGACCCAGCCAACTCCCTGGACTGCCTGGTAGATCAAATAAGAAAAGGGTGTTTTAAGGTTCTGCAGAGAAATAGAATCAATAGGATAGAGATAGAGACAGAGGCGGAGAGATAGAGACAAAGAGAGAGAAAGAGAGAGAGAGATTAAGAGATTTATTGTAAGGAATTGGCTCAGGCGATTACGGAGGCCAACCAATGTGAAGAGCTGCTGAGCAAGCTGGCAAGCTGGAGCCCAGGAGAGCCAGTGCTGTGGTCTCAATCCTGGTCTGGAGGCTTGAGACCCAAGAAGGCCAGTGGTGAAGTTCCGGCCCGAAGGCGAGTAGGCTCGAGGCCCAAAAAGAGCTGATATTTCTGTTCAAGTCCAAAAGCAGGAAGAAGCCAATGTCCCAGGTCAATCATCAGACAGAAGGAATGATCTCCTACTCAGGGGAGAGTCAGCCTTTATGTACTATTATCCTTCCACTGATTGGACGAGGCCCACCCACACTAAGGAGGGCAGTCTGCTGTACTCAGTCTACCGATTTAAATGTTAATCTCATCCAAAAACACCCTCACAGAAACATCCAGAATAATGTTTAACCAAATATCTGGGTACCCCCTTGGCCTGTCAAGTTGACACATAAAATGAACCATAGCCATGGAGTAAAAGTACTGAAAAGAACATCATTTCTGAAGCCTGGAAGTCCAAGGTCAAGTCCAGCTGCTACTTACTAGTTGTGTGATTTGTAGGTTGCTCTGTCTCTCTGGGGCTGTGTCCATTGTCTCTTTGTTAAGATGAGGATAACAAAAAGGTCCGCATATGTACGTATGTGCATATAGCATGCACGAAAGCTGTAGTTGTTTCGGATGCAAAAACTACTTTTTTTAGGTTCAATTTGCCCTCTGCATTTAATGCGCATTATTATTTTAGACAAAAGAGGCTGTTGGACAATGAAAATACAAGAAGAAAAAGAGAGGCATTTAATATCAAGAAAAAAAAATAACGAAAGGGTCCGTTGTTGGTACAGGCCTTGTTGGCACATCCTTACTCTGAAATTAGCAGACAAAGATCTGGGGGGTTTCGGGGACATATCGGAGCTACGGACTGTGGTTTCTCCCCTTTAATGAAATTGCTCCTTTATTTTCCCAGGAGGTTTTTGGGCTTGTGTTTACCTTAGAACCTAACGGTGGGGTGGTTTGGTCTTTGCAGGCTATGGACATGTTTCGCATTACATGCGTGAGTGTCAGCTGATCATGAAACCTAATACCCTTGGGACCTGATACCATCATCCGCCATAAAAAGCAAAATACTTTCCCATCTAGAAATCAAGTTGGAAAACCTCTCTCGCAGTTGGTTTGGGTTTTAAAAAGCAGAAGAATGGCTGCAAAGATGGCCTGTTCATCCAGATAAGACTGGAGCCAAACTGACACCTCATTGCAGTATTGGTCCCTCTTCCAAAGTCCTGTTAAGGTGGTGGGTGGTGTTAACAGGGTCCTTCTGGCAGCCAGAACGAACCGAGAGACCAGCCTCATGGTTAGAGAAAACCTAGATGGCACAGCAAGAAATTCAGTGGCTGAACTGGCCAGATGAGGCTGCTGGGGGGGGGCAGCATGATGGCCCTCACCGAGTGTGAGATATTTGGGGTTTGGCAAACCCTAAGAAGCTGGCTGCCAAGCCCTGCTGCCTCCTAGTTCCCCCTGGTGTATTTCAAAGGAAATTAAATCCACATGTTTCTGATTTGCTGACACTTAAAGCTCATCCAGAGGTGGTTTTGCAAGAGTGGTTTGGACCCGAGAAGCCTAGAGAAACTTTAATTATTATTGTTATTTTTCATTTTGAAATGCAGACCTGTACGCTTACATAAGGAATGCCATGCCTACGAAACCAGACCCCAGTTTTGCCTTACCAAAACTTTTTGTCCGAGGCCCAGCAGAGACAGAGGACTGAAGTCCACTAGAGAAGACAATGATTTTAACACCCAGCCTGGAAATCCATCTTGAAAAGGGCACTGGTCATGGCCCCTTTAGATTGGGCTGCACCTAAGGACCACCAAGGCTAGCTAGCGTTCAAAAACATACGCACAGTACAGAGTACACGGATTTCATTATTTCCTTAGATTCTGGCCAAGGGGACTGAGGCCTAAATTCTAGATGACGGCCACAGTGGGTCGCGGGAACCCAAGTCCAAGGATGTGGGGTGTGGAACCTCCAGGGCAAGGGGCCATCACAAAGGTGTTCCGAAGAACGCTCTGAAATGTCCTGCCAGGTCCCTGAATGCAACCTGGACGAGCGGCAGCCCCAATGCTGCTTCACGGAAATAGCATCACGTCAAACCCTCAGAAAGAAGCCGTGGGAGTGACGTGCGACCTCTCCAAGTCCTGTCACATGGAAACTACTGGCCAGAGAGGTCAGCGACCCCAGGGGCCCCCTCTTCTGAAGGAGGGATGGAAGTGTTGGGTTCCTCCCACCTCCCCCTCTAGCCGCTGAGTGTGTTTTCCTCGGATTCGCCGTGGAGGTGGCCTCGGCCACTGCTCTGAGCTCTCCAGACCGAGCAGGAGTTTTATCCTCTCGGGCGGCAGGCCACCGCTTGTCCTAGCCCTGGGCCACTGACTGCCTGGTTGGCAGTTTACAGGGTGGCCTCCATCACTGGCGTCCCCCAGCCCCTGGAGCCGGGTCTCATACACGGCAAGTGTCCCTTAAACCTTTGACGGACGAGGCGATGGGGATGAGACAAAGAGCAGCAAAGGACTAGGCCCTCCGGCTCCCCCTGTCGGGTTTCTCGGGGTTCGGGGGGGCTCTGCTCCTTGCTCCCTCTTGCCCTAGAGCCTTCACCATGCTCCCTGCGCTTCCCATTTTTTTAAATCCAGGTAACTCTTGCTCATCCGATCAGCTTAGATGTCCCTTTCTCGGGGAGCCCTTCACTGTTCAGCCCAGGTTGGGTGGCCTCCCCCAAGGATGTGCTTCCTTCCCTGCTCTGCGCCCGCGATGCATATTCACATTTAACTAATTTTAAGTGCAAGGTCAGCAGCACCGCCTCCCCGCCTGCCAGACTGCTGTGCCCAGGAACCACAGCCGTCCCCTTCCCTGGCCCCCCAGCACCTGGCACGGAGACCCTGGCATCGGCTCACTGGCCGAGCTCACCCTAGCCCCACAGCCAGCCTTTGCCACCAGGACGGCTCCTTTCTGGGAACTGCACAACCTCAGTGCAGTGAGAGTGTTTTCAGACACTTTGCCACCCGTACCGCGTGAATTAGTTCAAGCCACACCACTAACGAATGGCTTAAAAACAATAGAGATGTATTGTCACGCGGTTCTGGAGGCCGGAGGTCAGAGATCACGGTGAGGCCGTGAGGGAAGACCTGTTCCGGACCTCTCCCTCAGCCTTTGGTTCCTTGGCTCGTAGAAGCATCACCCCGATCTCCGCCTCCATCATCACAGACTCGTTCCCTGGGCACACACCTGTCTCTGGGTCCGAGTTTCTCACATTTATAAGGACGCCAGTCATACTGGATCGGAGGCTACCCTGACGACCTCATTGTAACTTGATCATCTGCAACAATTCTATTCCCAAATAAGGTCACGTTCACACACAGGTATGGGGCGGCGCCGGGGGTGGGGGGGACAGACGGGGGCAGTGAGGACTTCAGCATCTTTTGGGGGACACAATTCAACCCACAACTGCTCTCAATCTTCCAGTTAAAAAAAAGAAGAAGAAGAAAAGGCAGCTTTAAATGGACATTGAAATACAGTAACCATTTAATTTATAGTCCAAACTGGGACTTTTTTTTTTGAGGGTGAAAGAGAGCACTCTGATACTTCTGTAGGGACAACAGGCATCAACCAGGACTGTCCCAGGCAAGCCATCTGGGACGTACGCATGGCCACCCTCTGTGGCTAGGCTCATTGCCCAGCCTTCCCCGTGCAAGGATGCATTGTATCGTCACTTCAGCCCCCTCTTTGTTTGTGTTCCCAGCAAGTCCAGACTGTTTTATACACAGTCGCAGCGAAACCAAGGGATTAGCTGTATTCCGGCTGTAGTTAATTCACTGTTTCCAGTTACCAAACGCAAAAGCCCGAGCTCGGGAATTAATTTGGCCAGATCGAATCAGGCCCTCTCACACCTGTTCCCCTGTTTAATTAGGCTCTAATCTTCCCCGGGGAGCTGGAGGCACCGGGACCATTACCTAAGCCTTAGATTAAGAGGGCAGCGTCAGACACCCCACCATCACCATAATGCACGAGAGATGGCCCTAAAACAGCTCCAGCCCTCAGTCTAGAAATTTGCCTTGACAACTGTGATTCTCCCCCAGCATGGCTGGGGGAATGATTCCTCTTTTTGTTACAGGCTTCCTTTCATCTCCTCCCAAGGGGAGGAAATGTGCCCAGTGGTGCTTCTTTCTGAGGTAATTGTTGGACAGGAGTCAGCCAGAGAAGGCTGCCCATCTAATTAACAGAGTCTGTTATGATTTATCAGGATAATGAGGTGGGGAACAAAGATATCAATTTTTTTCCCTTCCTGATATTTTGGCCTCTTTTCTTTCCTTTTGGAAGATGACCCAACGTTAATGAAAAACGAGTCGCTTATTGTTGGGGTGCAAATAGAGAGATAAATGACATTGGTAATTAAGTCTCAAGCTTTCTTTGGTATGTGGAGCCATTTGTCAGCGATATTATTCAATTAACTCATTCCATTAGGTCTACCACATTTCTCCAAATAAAGCCATTTGACCACCAGCAGCAATAATTTGTATAGTGCAAAAATAGAATAGCTAATAAATACATAGTGAACCCAAAAAGAAAGTATTTCAGCCACTGCAGGAAACTTAGCTAGAAGCATTTGATTCGAGAACGTGTAATCACACGTAACTTCTTCCCATCACAGACTGAACAAACGCTTTGAGTATTCCTTAATTCAAATGCTTAGGAGGGAAAGGGGGTATTGGATTGGTCCAGCTCACCTTCTTACACTGTATTACTGGTCACTGTCAAGGCCTCTGGTCAGCTGCCCATCTGGAGCCAGAGAAGGGCCAATGTGACATGAAATGTCACTGTCCAAAGGCCAATGCTAAAGGAAATAGAATGGGAGGGAAGCCTTCTAGAACAGCAGCCATCAAACCATCTGGTCGGTTTTTGTCTGCTTTCTTTTCTCTCTTTTGTCAAAGGGGAATCCAGACCCTCTCTCTGCCCACCCATCTCTCACTAGCCACAACTCAAGTTAATTCTGTCTCCACTGATGCTTATTTAATAAAAGGCAAATCCACATTCTCTTGAGTTCTCTTTCTCTTTCCGCTCTCCTTTTCAACTCTTGCCAACCTGTCTCAGAATTCATTACCTCCCTCCTAGTGAGAAATTTGCCTTCAGAAAAAGAGAAGTTAACCACTTTTAAGAAAAACCTAACTAAAGGAATTAGGATCATGACATTCTAAGGAGAAAGGCCAACCACTCTTTCATAATGTTGACAAATCCCCGTTTCTCTCTTCATCCACCTCCAAATCAACCTCTCCTTCCACCACCAATATTAGCATAAATAAAATCCTATCTCTGTTTTTCATGTATTGCTCTGCTCTGCTTTGATTGGTTACTAATACTACAAGAGCATTGTGATCCACTCTGTTCACTGTGACACAGCAACATTTCAGCTGTGATTCAGGATTAAATATGCCATTGTGTGCTGGTGTGGGAACTGCCTACCACCCTGGGGAAACAGCTCACATTCCACATAGCTGACTTCCAAAATCCAGAACATGACCTGTTTGTAAGCTGGCTTCCTACACTGTCCTAGCCCCTTCTGCTCACTTCTCGGCTTCAAGCAATCTTTTGTTTCCTGAGCCCATTCTCTGGGCAGGAATGTGAAAACAACATTGAAGGCCACCTAATCTCCAAAGCCAGGGTGAGAAGGAAAGGGCCCAGGGCAGTGGTTCTCAAGCCTGAATCACTTGAAAGGCTTGTCTGAACAGATAGCTGAAGATCTGAGATGAGACTCAAGAACTGGCGTTTCTAACCTCCCTTCTAGCAGGAAATCTGCCTTCAGAAGATGGCCTCATCCAGGGATCACACTTCTTTGAGAAGCTCTGACCTCGATTGTGCAGGTACAGAGAGGTACAGGGTGGTAACTAGAGAGCAGAATCCTAGAGCCCAGCCGATCACCTAGCTGATGCAAAGGACACCCTTCCATGGGATGGATCATGACAGAAGCAAAGCAGCCCTGCTGAGCCTCCACTTTCACCTACAGGCAGAGACCACACCCTAGAGTGGCATGGACCATTTCCTGGGACTAGGCCAGCATCACTTGCAGTTTTATAATTACATCCAGAAATAGTGCAGAAGACTCCTGAGACTGTGGGATTTCTGAATGTTTGTGAAAATGTTCTGTTTAGTCTTGCTCCCTCCTTCTCTCGGATGTCACACATATTCTCAGATCTTCAACAGGCTTGGGGATCTTCCTCCACCATTCTTCCTGGAAGACAGAAACTCATAAACCCGCTAGAGCTGGATGGAGACCTGACAATTCTAACTGTACATACTGTGATTCCAATGGTCATCTGGCGCAGTGTTTCCCAAACTTCCCTTTGAACTCCATTCACAGAGATATATAATGCAACCAATCTCTTAGCAATTCGTATTCATGTCTTCGATTTATTGTATTGTGTGTCTTCGCCTAGGTTCTTCATAGAAAGCAGAGCCTGTGACAAGGGCTTTTGGAAAGGGAGGTTATTTTAGAGAGTTATCCCAGCAGACAAGAGTCAAGGGCAGGAGGCAATGAAGCAGGGAAGGAGGAAGAGAAGGTAAGAAGGTAGCCATCAGATCCATCTCATCTCCTGGGAGGACCCTCTAAGCTGTATAGAATGCAAAACAGAATTTTCAGCCTGAGGGCAGAAAAAGGGAAGCAGTAACCCGCAGACTCCCATTCCCTTTAGGAGGGTTGTCTCAAGGGGTGCTGACTCCCTCACAACTTCCAGGTTGCACGGGCAGGTATACCAGGACACTCTCTCAAAGGAGCTCGGGGCAGGAAGGGAGATGTATGGGGCAGTTGAAACGAGGCACTGTCTAGTTACACCTGTGCAAAGCCGGCTGCCCCAGCAATGGCTAGCAGCAAAAGTGTGCCAGAAAGTGAGGGACGGGCACAGACGATGCCAATGTGGCATATTATGGAAAAGAAGAAACTGAGAGTACAAAAAATATTTTATATTTTATCCACATGTACTATAAACCTCACATTAGTTAATCTTTAATATTCAATATATTTTAAAATGAGTTTCAGAAGTATAGGTCTAAAAGCCTTAAGCCTGATAATGTGTCCTATTTCTAGAAACTTCTATCATATCTGTGCCCCAAAAAAAGTAGGAAACAGTGACTGAACAATAAATTTCATGATAACCCTTTCAAGGCCTTCAGATACAGGGGAAGTCAATAAAAGCGTTATTTTGTGTTAGCTGTTTGGCATTCACATTAAAATACGGGTTGCGATTAATTAGGAGTTGGGGCACCAAACATTGCTTTCATGACCTCATGTCTGAAATTCTTATATTTTGCACTTAAAAAACCAACTAGCTGCTGTTTATAATCACTTCTGTACAACTGTTTGTTCTTTATAAATGAAAACCAAAATTAGACATAATTGTCACTGTCTTTTCTTTCTGTAACACTAAATTTCTGAGGTCCAAGGGCATCTTAGGAGGGACAGATTTTAATAACAAAAAGACCGTCTTCTTTTATGTCTTATATTTGCATTTTCTATCTTTTAGAAGGTAAAGTGAAGATTATCATCAGGCAATTTACTGAATTAACATGAATTTCAGCATCTGTGTTGCTAATGCTTCTAGTCTTCAACAAATGATCCATTCATGATATGGACCAAGGAACATGCAGCTGAGAATAAAGGCCATTTGGAACTGTACAAGGGGTTACAAGCGTTGGGGGTTCAGTTCACAGTTAAACTGACTGAGACCAACCCACGAGCAGGCTCAGCTGAGCAGCCGCCCTGCTGCGCATGCGAACATGATACCCACTCAAGGGCTCTCGAATTGTTCTGAGATGAAAGATGGAAGGGTTTAAATATTTTCTAAAAACTTTCTATCATTGCAATCTCCAAAAATACACAAAAGCACAGAAAATAGAATAATGAGCCCTCAAATACCTCACCCAGCTCAATTATCACGGTCAATCTCAAACATGTTTTAATTTTAATTTTTATTTTTAATTTAAACAGGCATCGCTTTTGCTCCTAAAGACAGGAAACCCGGGAAGATTTTTGTGACCCCCTGAGGGTTTGTGACCTGCTGCTTCTTTGGTTCACTGACCTTGTTCAATCCTCTCTTTATACAAGAGAATGCTATGCTTCTCCTATTCTCTCTGGCTATCTCCCATGCTTGCAGCAAATTAAGTGGACTCTGTCTATGATTTCAGCAATGGTGACATATAATCCCAGTGTTAAAGGATGGAATTTTCCAACACAAGAAGCAGCAGACAGCGAACAGAGGAAACGTTGCCATGAGCAAAGGCTCCTCAACACAGTATCTCCAACTGTGCTACAAAGCAACCCAGCGTTTGGATGAAAAGCAAAAAGGAAAAAAAAAAAATCTGACAATGAAGTGATTGTTCTTCCTCGACAAGCAATCCTACTATTTCTAACCCCTCAACTGGCCATGCTGGCAACAGGCAGACATTGCTTAAGTCTTCCTCAAGTGGCTGGCAATACCAAAAGCGACAAGAAGACCTGTTGTTTTTCAGGAGACCAAGATCCCACACCAGAATTGTAGCCTCCATAACCTTTTCTCATGAAACAAAGAGGGGAATGAGCAGGGTAAACACTCACCTTGTCTCCTTTGTTAACGGAGAACCCAAAGCCAGCAACATGGATCAGCTTTCTTGCTTTTTGTCCAACTACTTGCCTACTACTCTAGAAAAACAACCAAGGTCTGCCAAGAATCAGCAATCTCCTAAATCTCAAAATAATGAGTAGCCCATCCAGTGTTTCCATCCAAGGAATTGTTGGTTCTTATACAAGAAAACCCTTTGGGATGAGAGTCAGGAGTCCAAGAAAGGCATGTGGTTATTTTTGCCACACTTTGGAAAGAAAGGGAAGTCTATTTTTGACATCAGCTCTTCAGCTTTCAAATAACTTCAGCCCATAAAGAATACCTAATTTAAATACTGACTCCAAATTTTACTTGACTTTAAGGCTTTTTGGGTCTCCTCCTATTCTACTGCTCCAAGAGTACACACATACTTGCACTTACATTCTATTTCCTTGGCACATATGAACTAAAGTTTTAGAATAGGTTAAGAAATTAATGCCCTCATTTCCATATGTCAACTTCCATTATTTTTTAAAAAATTATAAACAGGAGTGATCAAGTGGAGAATGATTGCTTCATTCAGATTACAATGCTTCTAAGACTGGCCATGTTATTCAATACAATTAGTCATTAAAGAAGAAACTGTGTGCTTGTGAGATATGAAGGTAAAATGAAATGCAAAAGGGTAAATTGAAAGGAAAGGAATCACACAGTAATTTTAAAATATTACAGTGAGTATGTGAGGCATTACACATAAACCCTGAACCAAAGGCAGAATCAAATGTGAAGTTCACTGCAGGCTTATGAAAACTAATAAAGATTGTAATGTCACTGACAACTTAATCACCACATTTACATACAGACACAAAAATGACTTCATGTAGGGGCCTCTTACTTAAAGAGAAAGCCAAGATTATGCGTTCCTTTGTCATATATATATATATATATATATATATATATATATATATATATATTTCTGATAATCACGAAAGCATTTACAATCCAGACTTCACCTTGTATTTTAGTTAAAAAACAAAGCCACACTATTTTACTAAAATGATTCCCAAGGAATCACATGAAAGAAGGGAGTTGTTTTTGTCCTTAACTCATTTCAAAAATAAAGAAAATTGCTCTTAGAATTTCCAGTCAAGATGCTGGAGTAGGAAAGTACTGCGCTTGCCTCTTCTTGTGACCACACCAAAATTAAAACTAAAATACAGAACAGCCATTATTGAGAATAGCCCAGAGTCTAGCTGAACAGAAGTTCTACAACTAACGACAAACATAAGAAGCCACCTCGAGACAGGTAAGAGGAGCAGAGACACTGAGCAGGCTTGTTCCACACCTGTACGTGGTGGTTAAAAACCAGGAGGATATCTCTGTGGGCCCCATGTAGGAGCAAAGAGTCCTGGCCCACACCAGGCCCCCCAGCCCAGGGTTCCAGTATCGGGAAGAGAAGTCCCCACAACTTCTGGCTGTGAAAAACAACTGAGTGAGACAGAGGAGTGAAGGAGTCCCAGACTTTCCTCATAAAGGGTCCACGCATGGACTTACTCAGTGACAGACTCACTTGCTCTGAGCTCCAGCGCCTGGGGAAGCAGCTCGAAAGGTGCCAAGGGCACATGGAGAGGAACTGAGTTGTCTGGCTTTAGGGTGAGGGCTGGAGGGGTAGCCTTCTCCCAGACAGAAGTGCTGGCAGAATCCATTGTTCCTTTGTTGAGCCCTCACCACTCCAGGGGTGTACAGACGCAGGCGGCCGCCATGTCTGAGTCTCCATCAACGTAGCTAACACTGTTCACCCCGCTCATATGATTCCCTGGGACCCTGCCCCTCCCAACTTATGAACCCAACCAAGCTACCTCCAGTGGCTTTTCCATACAAATGGCCAGGTTTAACTTATGCTGCAGACTTTTCTAAAATCTCTCAAAAGTTCACAAAACTCAAACAAGCAGCATCTGGCCTCAGTATGCCCTGTACCTCTTGCTAAGCAGCCCCAAGCCCAGCACTAGCAGCAGCCATCCTCAGTTCATGACTTGGCCTCTCAAGGTAGCAACAAGACCAGTGCCGATGGCAGCCATCTGTGGATTGCTTGGTGGCTCATGCCAGTTAGCCCCAGGAAAGGCACAGGCTGAAGCTAAACTTGGCGTGTGGTGGGGTCCCTCCCAGAAGGCCCTGGGGCCGGCACAGCCAGTAGTCAGCTTTAGATCCAGCCAAAGCAAATCCAGTGCCTCACGCAAGGACAACACACCCAGAGGGCAGACGAGGCAGGCACAGGAGCCGTGCTAAAGTGAAACCTGTTCTGTAGGGTCAGGCCCTGCACAATGGCTCTTCCACAGCTCACAGTCAGTCCTCATAACTAATCAGCCTGAGGGTCAATCCCTCCCATTGATGTGCAAACAGCAACCAAGGCTCAACTACAACAGGAGGGCACACATAACCCATACAAGGGACACACCTGGATTACCCAGCTCAGGTGACCAGGGAGAGTGTGCCACTGGGCCCCATAGGACACCTACTACATAAGGCTACTCTACGAAGACCAGGCGACATAGCAGCCCTACCAAATATACCATTACGAAAACAGGTAGGCTGCTAAAATGGGGAGACAAAGAAACATGTCCCAAATAAAAGAACAGAACAAAGCTCCAGAAAAAGAACTGAAAACAAAATAGAGACAAGTAATCTACCAGATACAGAGTTCAAAACATTGGTTATAAGGATGCTCAATGAACTTAGGAGAAGAGATGAACTCACTGTGAACTTTAAAAAGAGATACAAAACATAAAAACGGAGGTAGAAAACACAAAAAAGAACCAGCCAGAAATGAAGAATACAATAACTTAAATAGAGAATACATTAGAGGGAATCAACAGTAGATTAGATGAAGCAGAGGATCGAATCAGCGATTTAGAAGATAAAGTAACAGAAAACACCCAATCAGAATAGCAACAAGAAAAAAGAATCCAAAAAAATGAGAATAGCTTAAGGGGCACTGGGACAACATCACGCATACCAACACTTGCATCATCGGGGCACCAGAAGGAGAAGAGAAAGAGAAGTAATTAAAAACCGATTTGAAGAAAAAATGATGGAAAACTTCCCTAACCTGGCAAAGGAACTGAAGATATAAGCCCAGGAAGTGCAGAGAGTCCCAAACAAGATGAACCCAAATAAGTCCACACCAAGACATATCATAATTAAAATGCCAAAGGTTAAAGACAAAGAGAGACTCTTAAAAGCAGCAAAGAAAAAAAGCAATTAGTTACCTACAAGGGAGCTCCCATAAGACTGTCAGCTGCTTTCTCAACAGAAACTTTGCAAGTCAGAAGAGACTGGCACGAAATGTTCAAAATAATGAAAAGCAAGCACCTACAAACCAAAATTACTCTACCCAGCAAAGCTTCATTTAGAATCGAAGGACAGATAAAGAACGTCCCAGACAAGAAAAAGCTAAAGGAGTTCATCAATGCCAAACCAGTATTACAAGAAATGCCAGAGAGACTTCTTTAAGGAGAAGAAAAAAAGATAAAAAATATGAATAACAAAATGGCAATGACTACATATCTGTCAAAAATTAGTTTAAATGTAAATAGATTAAATGCTCCAATCAAAAGATAGGGTGGCTGAATGGATGAGAAAACAAGACCCTTATATATGCTGCCCCCAAGAGACTCACTTCAGATTGGAAGACACACAGAGACTGAAAGTAAAGAAATGGAAAAAAGATATTTCATGAAAATGGAAACAGGAAAAAAAAAATAGCAATACTTAATACGAGACAAAATTGACTTTAAAACAAAAGCTATAACAAGAGACAAAGAAGGACCCAGTAATCTCACTTCTATCTGAAGAAACCCAAAACACTACTTCAAAGGAATTTTTGAATCCATATGTTCACTGCAGCATTATTTACTATAGCCAAGACATGGAGGCAAGCTGGATATCCATCAATGGATGAACGGATATAGAAGAGGTAGTACATATATCCAATGGAATATTACTCAGCCATAAAAATGAATGAAATCTTGCCATCTGCAACAACATAGATGGACCTAGAGTAAGCCAGACAGAGAAAGACAAATGCCATATGATTTTACTTACATATGGAATCTAAGGAACAAAATAAACAAACAAAACAGAAACAAACTCATAGATACAGAGAACATTTTGAGGGTTGCAAGATGGGAGAGGAGTTGTAGGGGGGGTGGGTGAAAAAGAAGAAGAGATCAAGAAGTACAAATTGATAGTTACAAAATAGTCACAGGGATGTAAATTATAGCATAAGGAATATAGTCAATAATATTGTAATAACTATGTATGGTGTCAGATGGGTACTAGATTTATTTATTATTTATTTATTGTTTCTTCGAAGTAAAATAAAATTACAAAAAGAAAGCAGCTTTGCCTTCCTCAACTCTGCTTTTTCTGCCACCCACCTTCTCTGAATTCTTGGAGACTTTGGTGGATATACTCTTATGTCACCACCTTGTCTTCATTTAGCGGTTCATGAACAGGTCTCTTACCCCTAGTAGCTAACTTGACCTTTCATTGTAGCTCCCACAGGAATTTAAATACGAGCTTAATCAGTGTTGTCGAACAACTGAATGCATTTCATAAGTATAAGATTTTAGTCATATCTATCAAATTAAGTTCTTTTTATGGAAACAGGAGAAATGGAAGTGAAAGAAAACAAAAGTCACATTCGTAGGTTTAGTATCAAACTTCATGAGACATGAAAATAGTAATAGAAATATTAAACTAAAAGGAAACTGAGTTAGAAGCTCGATAGGGTGACCAGCTGTGCTAGTATGCCTAGGACTGTTTTAGAACTGAAATTCCCACACCCTGGGAAACCCCACACTCCTAGGCAAGCCTGGAGACAACTAATGACCCGGGAGGCTATCGATGACTCTCAGAGGCCAAAATCCAAATGTCAACTTAGTTGGATGGATATCAACAATATTTGAGAGGGCTCATCACAAACGCACGATGCACCCTGTATCAGCCCACCACAAGGCTCCATCACGGCCCCTTCATTATACTTATAATGATGCAATTATTCTTCTGGTTATTTATTTGCTGTCTATTCTCAGTACTCAGTGTGAGCTCCATGTGGTCAAGGGAGTCATCTATTTTGCCTCTCACCTTAGCCCAAAAACATTGCCTTGCAAATAAAGGACATTCAAGAAAAAAGTCAGGTGCAAAACCGTCTCCCGAATCACAGAATCTGAAAGAATTAATGTACTCTATTCTTTCTAAGATACACAGTTTTTCACAGTTTAACATCTCTGGAATCTAGATGCATCTCAATCAATGGTGCCTTCCTTTCAAAAGCCATCTGCCAAGTGACAGTCATGACATTGCTGTCATTGCCTTTACATGTGCATTCACTTGGTCGTTGCTGTTCGCACTGTCCTTACTTCAGGTGAGGTACGTGCATCTGTGAGTTTAACCTGCATGCTTAACTGCCATTTAGAAATGTCCTCAAAAAGATTTCCCTATGATTCAGCATTGAAATGACAAGCTAGTTCACACTCAGGTACAGAAGCCAAGCAGTAGGACACAAATGTGATATTAGTAAAGGATATTTGTCATGGAGGAATAATCATTAGTCCCTGTTTTCTTGCAAAAGAACAACCAAATACCTTAGAAACCTCAGAAAGACGATACCTGCAAAGTCAAGCAAGCAGTGTGACTTTCCATCACCAAGATAGATGTTTCATGGATACATCCCTCGGAAGAGTTGAAGATTAATTTCAAAGGAATATGATGTGACTGATTCATATGCCGCTCAGGATTGTCATTAAAGGCACCTGTCACAGTCTATTGGCAGTGTTTTTCTTTCCTTATTGGTATATAAAATAATGGTGAATCTTACAATCAAGGACATCTTAGACTCGAATTAATGAAATAAGGTATCAATTAGCCTTTTCCAATCTTTTACTCAGGTCAGTGGAAGAGCCATCCCAGTGACCGCCAAAGAGACTGCTGGTACATGACAGGGTCAGTAAAGTGTAGTAACTCGTTCGGTCTATAAAGCTTTTCCAGAACCCTCTGCTGATTGAGTTCTCTACTAGCCCCTACTAACTGGCCGGCTCTCTGTTTCTAATACCAATTAAGCTTTCCAGTCCCTGTAAATTTACCATTGGTGTTTCCTCATGCAAAGTACCTTGTCATGCTTGGCCCTCACCCAGACTCCTTGCTAAGAAGCCTAAATGATGCCCCTCTGCAAAATCTCACTATTTCTCAGCACTGCACCTACCAAGTCCTGTCCTACAAGGTCTGAGAAGTCTCAAACACTAATTCCAATGTGTACTCTACTTTTTTGGAATCATATTCAGTAACAATAGCCGCATAATTCTGGAGAAAGAATTTGTGTATTTAATTGTGTCTCCTCTACGGGATAGAAGCAGGAGATGCTCAAAAACTGCAGGTACCACAACACACGACAAAACTTGGTTAGTGGCCAAACTACAGAAGTACAGTCAGGAAAGTCATTAGAAAAACTCCAGTTCATAATTATCATCAGGGTCAGATGTTAGGTTAAATAAAGTGTGTCCATTTTTCTTAAGGTCTTTAGAATCTCTAAAGTATTGTCATAGGCTCAAGTCATTTCATAGTATGTTCATTCATTTATTCTTTTATTCACCAAATAACTGAATGCCTACTATATGCCAATTCACTTTACTAGGCTCAAGGCATAGAAAAATAAACAAAAAAGACACAATTTCTATACAATATATAGCATAGCATAGGTAGGTTTTTAACCTGGGGCCGACAGATCTTTTCCCAAAGTGGTTCATGAACTTGGATGGGAAAAAAATTACAACATTGTCTTCACTAACCCCTCACCCTTAGAAATCACTGATTTGTCTCTGTTGCTGTAGTTTAATTTATCCTATATAAATAGAATCACAGAGTACGTCGAACTTTTCAGACTGGCTTCTTTCGCTCAGGTTTAACACCTTCAAGATTCATCCAAGTTGTCATGTGTATCAATAGTTCATTCCTTTTTATTCCTAAATTGAGTCGTGTTCCACAGAGATTACCAGAGTTTATTTACCCATTCACCCATTAAAGGACGTGTAAGTTACTGATGATTATGAAGAGAGCTGCTAGAAACATCCAAGGACAGGTTTTTGTGTGAACAAAAGTTTTCCATCTGCTAGGGTGTAGGATTGCTGGGTCATATGCTAAGTGCGTGTTTAGCTTTGTAAGAAACCGTCAAGCGGTCTTCCAGAGTGGCCGAGCGATTCGGCATTCCCAGCTGGAGATGCATGAGAGTTCCATTGCTTCGCGTTGTCATGGGTGCTTGGTATTGTCAGTATTTTTTATTTTCATCATTCTAGGTATGTAGTTATATCTCATCAGAGTTTAATTTACATTTCTCTAATGGTCAATGATGTTGACCATCTCTTCATGTGCTGCTCCTGGATATTTGCAAATATTTCATGGAGGATTTTTGTATTTGTGTTCATGAGGGATATTGTTCTATAGTGTTGTTGTTGTTGTTGTTGTTGTTTTGTACCGTCTTTGCCTCGTTTGGGCATCAGGGTAATGCTGGCTGTGTAAAATCTGGTTGGAAGTGTTACATCCTATAGAGACTGTGTAGGATTCATTGTATTTCTTCACATATTTGGTAGAATTTGCTAGTGAAATCTCCAGTGCGATTTTTCAGCCAGTTTCTTCAAACATTTTCTATAGACCACATCCTTTCTTTCTAGACTTCTTATGACAAGATCATTAGACTTTTTGGTATTTTCCAACAGGATGATGAAGCCCTGTTCATTCTGATCTATATTGAAGACTGACTTCTCTGTCTTTTCCATTCTGCTATTGAGCCCACCCAGGGAGATTTTCATTTCAGTTATTTTCCCATTCTAAAGTTTCCTTTTGGTCTTCTTTAGATCTTATATTTCTTTTCTGAGACTTTTTATCTTTTCATTCATTTTAAGAATGTTTGCCCTTACGTGTTGGTGTATTTTTTAGAATAGCTGCTTTAGACTGTGTCACTGGCTTCCACTGATTGTCTTTTCCCATACCAACTGAGATTTTCCCAATTCTCCATATGTGCTGAGTAATGTTTAACTGCATCTTGGAAATTTTGATTGTTACAAGACTCTAGATTTTTGTCTAAATCCTATGGAGAATGTTAATTTAAAAACAAACAAACAAACAACAAAAAAAAAAACAGGAAATCTCCCAGGTTGAGTTCAGGTCAATGATTCCAACCAGTTTTCTATGGGTTGTGGTTCTAAGTTCTCTTTTCCCAGACTTCAGATCTATCCCTATGTGTGCGATTCAGTGGCCAGTCTGAAACCTGGGCAATGGTCTATTTTGTAGTTCAGTTCTGAAAATCTATGGTATGTATTTAGGGTCAGGTCTAATCTTGTATATATCAGGGGGTGAGCCCAGAAGTTCATAAACAACTTTAAAGGGTTGCTCTCCCTAGCTCTTCCCTTTCTCTGGTACGTTCCAATTCCCAAGGGCTCAACTTTTTAGTCCTCTGGCCAGAAACCTGGGGCTTTACTTAGCAAGCTCTTCCATGCACTTCCCACAACTACATCTGCATCAGAATCCATGGAAAAGTGGTGAGGAGACACTGAGAGAGAAAAGGCTTTGGGAATTTGCCCCACTTGCTTGGGACCACAGCCCCTCTAATTGGGGGAGGATTCTCCTCCCTCATTTTTAGGATCCTATGGGCTCTCCTGCCCCTGACACCACAGGATTGTTTGACCGGCGCATGAGAGAATGGAGAAAAGAAAAAAGAAAAAAAAGAGAAGGGGGATTTTTCTACTCCTTCAAGGTATTAGGAGACCTTTCTCCTGCTCCCTATATGGCTTCTACTGGGGCTCTTTCTATTGACAGCCATGTTCACTTCACGGTTTCAGGCAGTGCCGAATCTAGGTTGGTTGGTTCTGGAGGAGGAAGAATGGTAACTCACCACCAGTTCAGGGGTACTTCAAATTCTGTCTTCTCCAGTTTGCCAGCTACTGTTTGCTTTTTGGAGTCTTCAAGTAACTCTTCCACACATTCTGTCCAAATTTTGTAGCAGCATTCACTGGGAGACAAAATGGAACATGCTTAGTCCATCTTGCTCTGAAAGTATAGCCCAACGTGTTTTATTTCATGCATTTAAAAACATGATTCTAAGATATGATCCATAGGCTTCATCAGCTTCTAAAGAGGCCCATAGCATAGAAAAGACTCTTAGCCAAAAGGCAGGGACAGATATATCATTAGTCACTTCAAATCAGCATTATAATACACACTAAGGAGGGGCAGCTAGGATCTTCTGAAGCCCTTGGAGAGCATCTAGGCTAATTTGGGATCAGGAAAGGCTTCCCAGTGAGCAAGGGAGGAAGAGTGTCTCAGCAGATGGAAAGTCAAACTCATGAATCAGAAAAGAACCAGAGCGTGGAAAATGTGGGTCATGGCCAGCTGTTCAGAGTGGCCAGCGCATGAACTTCTCTTGGCCCTTGAGACCATGCACAGAAGAGAATCAGATTGTTTTACTACAAAGCATTTGTGGACTATTAGGTTCAATGGCATTCTAGGTCCACTGGAAGCTGTCATTCTGGTGACATCCATCACAGAATTCAACTCCAGATCTCAGTTCTATACATAGACTCTGCTATGTAGGCACTTAACATCTGAATAAGGAACCCATTCATTTTGTATGCTTGGCAACAAATCCTGCTGTGGATACATATACCATTAGATAGCTATTTTAAACTGCTACTTCAGAGATCAAAAATTCAATGAGGAGATTGAAAGTAAAATACTAAAATGAAGGATGCAAAAAAAAAAAAAAAAATGAAATAGCCAAAGGGAAAAAACTTTAATTCCATCTTTTCATTATTATGAACTAGAAGAACAACCACCAATAACAGGCATAATCAGTATAATGCACTTCTCTGTGCTTTTTGAAAAAATTCAAATTTGTAAGAGCTCAGGGCAGAACACGAAAATAAATAATGATAAAACAGAGAAAAGCGTGCTAAAAAATAAAAAGGGGAACTTAATTCCGAAGGCAGGTAAATCCAGCATACAAGAACACCAGTTCAAATCCCTGTACATAAACCTGTGAGAAATATAGTGGCTTTGTCACAGAGATGATGGGCTGAATTGACCTTTGGCACAGAACTCATTTTCTTACCATGCACTAGGAGGATATTTGGGGGCGAGGGGGAGGGGAAGGATCATGTATTCACACCACTACAGAGTTTTGTTATACAAAATATGACTGGCTAAGAATAAAATAGACAGTAGATCGTTCTTTTAATTTATCTTAAGAAAACATTTGGTGCCATCCCATGCAATACAACTCGCTGAAAAATTAAAATGGGGAAAAAGAACAAATTGGGAGACTTTCATTCAGGTGTACAAGTAACCTTTATTCAGCATCTACTAAGCCTGCACTAAGCATCTACCAAGCCTGCACTAAGCTCTGGAGGGGTGCTATGGACTGAACTGTGTCCCCCAAATTCATTCTAACCTTCAACAGCTCAGAATGTGACCAAATTTGGAGATAGGGCTTCTAAAGTGGTAATTAAGGTTAAATGAGGTCATTAGCGTGGCCCTAACTTAATCTGACTAGTGTCCCTAAAAGAAGAAGAAATTTGGACATACCAGGAATGTACGCACACAGAGGAAAGGCTAAGTGAGGACAGCAAGAAGGTGGCCAGCTCAAGCCAAGGAGAGAGGCCTCAGACGAAATCAAATCTATTGACACTTTGACCTTGGACTTCCAGCCTCCAGAACTATGAACAATACATTTCTGTTGTTTGAGCTGCCCAGTCTGTGGTACTCTGTTATAGCAGCCTGGGCTGACTAATACAGGTGGGAAGGAGAATGGCGCTCACAGGCTCAGGAGGAAGCTGACAAATGGGAACAATACCCAGAACGTGTGGCGGAGTAATGAACAAGTGTGTGGGTCTGTAAACAGAGCAAAAGGGGGGAAAGGAGTGATCCCAGGAAATAACCAAGGACGTCGAAGGATAAACTAAACTTCAAAAACGTCAATACTACACCTTCCTCTAGAAAGTGGTTTGATCCTGGGATCAGTTAGACTGAAACCGCTATGTGGGGTCATCCTCTGAGTCAGAAGCTGCCCCTTAGAGAGTAGTCTCCTATCAAGGGGTTTGGGATCCTGTTGCCTTCAGGTATAAATTATCCCCAAGCAATTTGCATAGAAATGCAATGTTCTAACAGTTTATAGCCATCCCTCAGCCCTAAACTCTCTCATAATGGTGCCAGTAATAAGCTGATCTGAATGATCAATGATCTGATAGATCGCAGAGCACAGAGCAAAAATTCAGTGAAATTAAAGTCATGAATAAAAATATAAGAGCTAGGGAGTACAGACTCAAGAATATTGTCTGTTAAGAAAATACTGGCTCTTGAATATTAAATATTAGAGTTCCAGAAAGAGAGAAAAACTATATGGAGGAACAAACTTGAAAAACAAATAGATGAAAATGCTCTTTAACTGAATAAAGACCAATGTTTGGATCAGAATGTAAATTCTAAGTACCAAGCAAGATTAATAATAATAATCGAAAAAAAAAAAAAAAAAAAAAGAATCACGCCTGGACACAATCTGAAGGAATTCTCAAACCCCAGCTACCATAGAACGAGAACAAATTATTTACACAGGGAAGAGAATTCGAGTGACACCAGATTCCTCATGGCAAACACCTGAGATGCTGAGGCAGTAGAGCCAGGCTTGAGGCTTTCGAGAGAGAGATAAGGCTCTGATCCAAGCTCCTTCTGCTTGGCCAGTATCATGCACGTAAGAGGCCAAGGAAAGACACTTTGGGACTTGCAAGGACTTAAATAAGTATACTAGCCATGTTCCATTTTTGAGAAAAGACTCAGAGGTACTCTGGATTAAGAAAAATCAAATCAGAAAAAAAGATATACAAGTGAACTTTCCAATTACGAATGAGGATGGGGACAAGATGGGTAGGAAGAATTTTTTAAAAATTGGCCGACTGAGAAAAAATATAAAAAAGTAAAAAATAAGAAGGGAAGAAGAAACTTTAACGAATTGTAAGAAAAAAGATAAGTTGAAAAAATAAGACCAAAGACATCAGACGTCTCAATAAATGTGACTAAATTCCTCCATTGAATGACAAATATTTTGAAATAGACCTTTAAAGCACTATTTGTTATGTGTTATTTATGAAAAACAGCCAAACACAAATTACAAAGAAAGCTTAAGAAGAAAGAGATGGGAAAAAAATCAGGAAAGGGTAAATACAATGAAAACAGAAGCAATAGAAGGTCAGATAAAATAGAATTTAAGACCAATAGCTTTAAATAGGACAAAAAGGAATATTTTATCATGATAATAGGTGCACTCCAAAGAGAAAATGAGTCACAAATCGTCATACGGTCCTTAACGACACTGCTTTTAAGTATGTGGCAAACCTTTTCAAAAATAAAAAACAGATGAATCCACAATCATTGTAGAATACTTCAACAGTTCTCTGGAATTGACAGGCCAGATTGTCAAACAAGTAGTGAAGATCTGGAGAAAGTGAGTAACAAATAAGCTGAACGTCATAGATCTGTGTAGATATTTAGACTAAACTTAGAAAACAAATTCTTTTCACTCATTCATGATTTTACAAAAGTCGACCATGATTAGTGTCTTAAGAGTTCAGGCTGCTATAACAAAATATCACAGACTGGGCGGCTCAAACAACAAACATTTATTTCTCACAGACCTGGAGGCCGGAAGTCCAAGATGAGAATAACGGAATAATCGGGTTACTGGCGAGGGCCCTCTTCTTGGTTTACAGGTAGCCATCTTCTCATTGTACCCTCACCTAGTGAAGAGAAAAGAAAGGAAGCAAGCCCTTGGGGCCCTTGTTAGCAGACTCCCGTTCATGCGGGCTCCACCGTCAGGGCCTAATCACCCCACCCCCTCCTAGTATCATCACCTTGGGGGTTAGAATTTCAAAACATGAACTTTGGGGGGGGGGACGCAAACATTCAGTCCATAACCATCAGGCCACAAAGAAAACAGTGAAAATACAGACATTCTGGTCAATGCAAAAGACTGAAATGACGGAGAGGGGAGGGTGACCTGCTCCAAATAAATGGAAACACTGAGTAAAATACAACAGGTTTTGTTATGCAGTTGAGCTCAAAACCAAAGAGAGAGAGCGCCCCGGACAAAAAGGGACGTCACAAAGCAGTGAACGGTAGCTGAAGTATCAAAAACGGCCCAAGGCCTGGCAGAGTCCAACAACTGGCCTAAGCTTTGGGGTCCCCTCTGGAAGAGGAGGTTGGCTGCTGGGCCAGGAGAGGCTGGGAGCTGCAAGGAGCCACCGGCATGAAACCAGGAGTTACCAAGAGCAACTTGTCTCCTGGACCCAAACTAGAAGAATTCTACCCATGGACCCAGGAAGCTTGCCTCAGACCCAGACCAAGCCAAGGGTGGGAAAACAATTACCCACGAGTAATCGGAACGAGTGAATGAATGAGTATATTACTGACTTTCCTCCTGTCCATGACTTCAGAACGGCCCCCACATTCACAACTGGGGCGCAGGTGCAGAATGGCTTCCTGAGGCCCAGTCTCCTACCTAAGAACTAATGAGAGCTGAGCGGGTGAGCTCTCGCCGGCGGCTGCATGTCTGCGTGTCTGCTTCTTCACCCGAAGAGATGCTTGTTGGAAACACAAAACCACACCGCAGCTGGCTCTTTTCACCACTACTCCCACATGGCTCTGCCAGCCTGAGGTCAAGTGCATCCTGAGGCAGATGGCACGCCCCTGGAAATGCCACCATGATGCCACTCCACGGCAGGCATCGCATAGTTCAAAAACCTGTAAGAAGTCAGCCTGTAGGATCGTGAAACAGGCCGGGCTTAGGAGACTGAGGGACCGCAGAAAGCATCACACGTCTTTGAACTTCAGTTTCCTCATCTGCAAATGGCAGTCACAACTATTTCTGAGGGTTGTCATGAGAATCGAATGAGGTATGTAGAATAGTAACGATAATAAACAAAGGAGTATTATGGTTATCATGTGTTTAGGTATAAATAGCTTCCTTGATTTCGAGCAAAAATTGCCCCTGAAATTTATTTTTATCTTTGGTTTAAATATCTCGCTAGAATTCCTGACAAGACAAGGCTTGTAATTTAAAGGCAGAAGCTCAGTGCCTTGGAACAGAAAGTGTGATCACCAGGTGTGCCCGCCCGAACAAAAGAAATGTCTCTGGCCTTTAAGGCTATGTCCACGCGGCTGCAGGAGTGGACACTCCGTGAGGTGAAACTGTGTGGGCCCGCTCCACCTGCCTAGGTCTGCAAAGCTGTAGAGACAGCCAGGGCGCAGTTTGAGACGCCCCATGGGGACAGCAAGTCTGTGGGCAGCAGTCCACAAGATGTAACACATGAAGGGCCCCGGTTTCTTCCTGCACGGTCCCCACTGCGGGCAGAGGTCCCGACCTGCCTCAGTCTCCACACACTCTCTACCTGACAGGAGAGCTGAATTCTGAAGTCCCGACGACAAGCCTAGGTTGTTCCATGCCCTCTGTCACCTACCACGATGGCACCATGAGCTGACTTGAGACACAATGCCCCTACCACACAATACACCCATCCAAACTGCACAATTCAGTGGCTTTCAGCATATTCACAAAGTTAGGCAACCATCACCACAATCGAAATCAGAACAGTTTCGTCACCCCCAAAAAAGAAACCCCGCATTCACTAACTGTCACCCCCTCTAACTCCCCCACTAATCTGTCTCTATGCATTTGCCTCTTCCGGAGTTTCATATAAATGGAATCCCATGATACGTGACCTTTCATGACTGGCTTCCCTCACTGAGCACGTTTTCAAGGTTTGTCCTTGTCATTGCCCCTGTCAGTAACTACATTTCTCTTTACTGCCAAATAATATTCCATCGTAAGACTATATCCACATGTTATTTACCCATTCATCAGTTGAACATCTGGGTCGTTTCTACACTTGGCTCTTAGGAATAACACCGCTATGAACGTCTGTATACAAGTGTTTGTGTGGACACGCATTTCTCACTTCTTCTGGGTACCGAGGAGGGTCTTCGGCTCTGCTCAGTTCCACCCAGGAGTGGGGTTGCCGGGTGCCATGTTACCTCCACGTCTAACTTTTTGAGGAACTGACAGACTGTTTCCCAAGGCAGTTGGCCCATTTCACATTCCCACCAGCAATACATGAGGGTTCCGATCTCTTCACATCGGCAGGATGCATTTTAAAGCAACTAATGAGAGACTGAACTGCAGAAAAATGGAACAGTCGGCAACCTCACCTGAAACAAGAGCAAGAGGAGTTGATCAAGGTCTTCCTCCTGAATCGTGGGGATTTCAGGCCCAGCAAGTGCACTTCCCATGATTCCATTTTCTCTCCTAGATCTGAAGACAGAGGCACAAACACCTCATTAACACACCTACTTAGTCCAACACGGCAAAAAGCAAATACAGGTAAAAATGTTAGAAAATGTGTTTTCAAACCTAAGAATTGAGAACATGCAACAAAAGCTCCACGTGAAACACAACCAGATCTTTTGCAAGCCTGCTGGGGAGCGATTACGGAACCTGCTCGGTTCCAAGGACAGAGGTTTACCTTGTCCTCTTTCTGGGCCCAAGAAAGTAAAGACCAGAGTGATGGAGAAGCAACCTGGGGAGCCAAAGTGGCTGTAAGCAAAGACGCTACCAAAATACCTAGAGTTAAGTCAAGTTGCAGCTGCTTTGATTAGCAAGACAGAAGAGCATGATGAATAGCATGCCAAA
>CM053507.1:4713928-4751963 GCA_028627145.1 Eidolon dupreanum
CTTCTCAAGAGCCTAGTTCTGTTTCCATAGCACTTGGTTTGAATCTCAATTATTTTTATTATGGCCTGTTTTCAAGTAGCTGAATAGCTCCTCCTCCCCCATCTGGGAGAGACGAGGTCAGGGACACTGCCCATTCGCCTTTGTACCCTGCCTAGAGCAGTACTTGCCCCGGGTATGCACTATAAATGCACCCGGGAGTCATGTGGAGATGAAAAAGCCGTGTGGGAAATCATGAAGCACGGGAAACGTGCAAAAAGCAGGCCCGCCCTCCAGGGCACGTTAACATCTCCTTCGGGCATTCTCAGGACTTCCCTTTGAAGACTAGAAATCAAAAACGCTCCTGGGGAATCGCAGAGCGTCTCTGTCCCCTTGTACCGCAATGAAGTCTGGGCCTCGGCCTGGGGAGGGGACAGGAAGGCCAGGATGTAGGTCGCTTAGAGCTGGCTCCTCTGAGCATGGGCCGAACTGCAGAGACTGAGTGCCACCTCCAGGAGGGTGCACTGGGCCAAAAGTGGACTTCCGAATCACCAATCCCAACTCCCCCTTTGGTAGACTTGGACAAGGTGCTTATTTTCTCTGAGCTTCGGGTGTCCTATCTATAAAATGGGTATGAAACTTGCCTCAAGGAGCCGTGAGGAGTGCAAAGGAACAACTGAGCTTTTCCTGAAAGCGTGGGTTGTACCCCGTGGGCGTGCTGGTGGGGTAGACCACTCTTCTTTCAGACTCAGCCGGAAGTATGAAAGCACAGCTCAGGCTTCCAATACTCCTCTAATCCTTTACTCAAACATTTCATCTCAGCACAAATTTGGTCTTTCAGCAAAAATATAAAAGGCTCATTTGGGCTTAACGACATTCCGTGGTACAGGACTCCGTCTCTGATTCAGATGCCTGGGAACGCTTCTGTGACTTATAAATGCCTCCAGGAAGCAGCTTCTGAGGCACCTCTGAGACTAGTCCTTGGGCCCACAGCCTCCGTCTCATTTTCCATCTCCCTGAGCCTGCCTCATGCAAAACACAAAGTGCTTATAGAAGCTTGGTCCTGTCCAAAGCAGACCACACTCAAGATGGTAAATCTGCGCAAGATGCCCTGCCAGGAGGACCTGAGCCCAAAGGAAGCACTCTGAAACTGCGTCATCACCTCGACACCTGGCCTCTTGTGCCCTGTGGCTCACTTCACTTCAGCAGACTCCTCGCCCTTTGTATTTATGCCTTGTGTCCCAGATCCGGCCCCTCGATTCCTTGTCTTGTCCCCTTTCTTCCCCTTCATTCTATTCTCCAGCTCAGGGCCTCGAGGCGTCTGCATGTGCTGTGCCCTCTGCCAATATCCCACGAGTGGCTCCCCATCCTTCGGGTCTCAGCTTCGCTGTCACTTCCTGACCACATGCTCTGCTCTTCCCCTTTGCTGCATTCCCGTCTGGCACCACACTTTGCTGCTTTCCGAGCTACCAGCCCACGAGGACAGAGACTACCCTTGTTCACTGCTCAACTTCCAGCACCTTGCTCTTGATGATCCATGGAAGCAGCATGCCACCAAAACAGTCCCGGTGACCACAACCAGCCTGGGCAGAAGGACCCAACACTCGTGGCTCTGACAGCAAACGCAAAGCCTGGAAATGACCGGCGCACATGCCCTGCTCAACCACCTGGCATCCTGACAGGCTGCAAGGGGGCAAGGGCCCCTTCGGTGGCTGAGGGTCCATATGGTTATGAATCAGCACCTCCAGAAAAGGGACAGTGGCTTCGTTTTGGAGCTTCCAAGGAGGGGGACTGGCACTCTGCACAGCTTGTCCTACTTAGCCAGCCTCCTTCCTAACACTCTAAACTGTGCCACAGGATTCTGAACACTTCATGACCTGGAATGCACAATGGCGTCAATTACCTTCTCAGGCACCAGCAAGTGCAGGGAAAAAAAGTGTCAGCACCACACTCGGGCCATGACAACTGTTACTACCTGAGAGGTGATGATTCACCCCAGACAACCAGGTGCCTTGTTTAACTTCAAGGGACAAAGACGAGCTGAATGGAAAAGACCACATGGTGTCAGGGTCTCCAGTTCAAGATCCCAGCTGTCAATTGGTAGTTGTGGGGGTCAAGGTCAAATCTCTTAAGAGTCCATTTCCTCATCCAAAAACCAGGGATAAGAATACTTCCTCAAAGAGCTGCTCAAGGACTAAATGACAGAACAGACAAAACACGTGCGGCACAGCACATGGCACGTAGCATGCACGTAATCAGCTTTAAGGAAAATGTGAAACATACCTGGGGTGGTACCTGAGTGAAAGCCATCCAGATGCAGACCAGCTGGTGGAAGAGTGAGCTCTCAAGGGCCCTGGCTGGGAGCCTGCAGTTTCAGGAAATTCCAAATGAAGCGGTATTTTTCCAGATAATCCCCACTTTATCCCTTTTATTTCCTGTCTACAGTTCTTAATGGCCCTCTTTACTTAACTAGTGCTCTTCAAAGAGACTTTTTATAGCTTTTAGCCTCTGGAGCAAGTTGAAGCTGGCTACTGTCTGGGCTCTTAAGAATAAGCAAAATGACGAATCTGTTCACCAGGGCAGAGACTGGCAGCATCACGGAGGGAGGGAGCCCTGGACTAGATAGGGTCCGGGCTCCTCCTGGCTCTTGGGGCATCTGTTTGCACATCTGTGCTTCAGTCTCGCCGTGACTGAAGAGGCAGAGGCCAGCTCTCTGGGCCCCCTCTTGGTTTAACATGATTTGATTATAGATATTAACATAATCAGATTCCACTTAGTAATTGGTACTTCCGCCAATATTTCATGCATTTGTCATCCGTGTTGCTGACAGATCCCCTGTGCAGGGGACCCCTTGGGAAGGTGGAAAGGCAGGTCAATTTCTTCTCTGTACTTCACCAGCTCTAAAGACTTGCCAGGGGCTGTTTCCGGGAAGAAGCCTTAGCCACACCCACTAAAGAATCCATCACCTTGAGCCCTGGGCTTTCTAGGACTGGGGCAGAGACCATGTATGTAATTTTATGAAAAAGTTTTTTTTTTTTTTTAAGGCAGGTAGCACTTACTGATTCTAAGACTGTGGTGTAAATTCAGGCTCACATAATAAATTATCTGGAACTGACCAGGAATGAAATTTCAGTTAGTTTCTAAATCAGTTTTCTGGTAAATGGAGGGAATGAGTTTGCAGCAGGCTGGAGCATCCCAGCTGTCCTCTCTTCCATAACTTCCGATGCTCTTCAAACTTGCCTTGTTGACAGTGTAGTCAGTTGAAAAGCCAGGATGCTGGATACTGACTTCATTTTCCTCTTAAGGGCTTTGCTGAGAGCAGACCCTGTCTCTGGCTAGGTACTGTTTATGTTATACTAAGGTTGCCATACAAAATACAGGATACCCAAGTAAATCTAAATAACATCATTTTTTTGCTATAAGTATGTTCCATGCACTATCTGGAGTTTACTTATGTGAGGAAATGATTTGTTGTTTATCTGAAATTCAGTTTTAACTGGGCATCATGCATTGCTACTTGCTAAATATGGTAACCCTAATTACATCCATTTCAAGCAAAGACTAGTTGGTTCTTAGTCTCAAAAATATAACAACATCCCAAACCCAACCTCTTTCAAAACACTTTCAAAACAAAACTTGTCTTTTTATTTCCAGGACATGTATTTTAAAAATAGGTCTACGAGAGTT
This sequence comes from Eidolon dupreanum, assembly GCA_028627145.1. Lineage (NCBI taxonomy): Eukaryota > Metazoa > Chordata > Mammalia > Chiroptera > Pteropodidae > Eidolon > Eidolon dupreanum. Next base: position 4,717,592 of record CM053507.1, read on the forward strand.
TCAAATTAAAAAGAAAAAGAGAGAAAGAGAGAGATGTATCTTCGCACAAGTCCCCCTAAATTAAGAGCTCAGCATGCCACTGGCCCACAGTACTGGTGCCAGCTAGTTCTTTGGGCATCCCAACACCAAAGCAACTGGCTTCCAACTCATCAGCTAGTACAGAGAATGCAGGAGAAGTAGAATTCAGAAGTGGCTACTTCCGCAAAGAGGCCTGCTAGGGCTGAGAGACAGTGGAGAGGAAGATGCTAATGGCAAAGGAATGACAGGAAGTAGTGCCAGAGCTCAACTGCCACAGAACACATGTGTCCCTCTACGAAGAGCAGCACCCACCACAGTGATAACTTAATTATGAGATAAAAAGAAAAAGTTACTGTTTTAGAGAATGCCCAGTAGTCAAGGGACAGACACACCCCCCACTGCCCTGACCCCTACCCAACTTCTCCCAGTCTCTGAACTTGGACTGGTGAGCAGGTAACCCATCCCGCACGCTAGCATTCTGGGCAGTGCTCTGTGCTGGGGTGGGTGAGGAGACAAAACACCTACCCAAGTGTTTTAAAATCATGTTTATTACTCTGACCAAAAGTTACTCACATAAACAGCAGGGTTTTACAGTCTGAATGGTATTTTATTTCACATGGTTATACAGTCTGAATGACTAGCTTACAAATCCAAGGCAGTTTTAAGTTTTGTGGTTCAAAATGGCGTCAGTGTTGTTGCAGAGCAAAAAAGACCTCACTGATAAAGAAATTAAACCAATGTAACAAAATTAAGAATGTGCTGGTGCCAAGTTTACAAAGTAGCTCTAAGCAAGTCATTCTCCCACCTCTCACAGCAAAGGGGATCATGAGCTAAAAATGCCTTAGAAAAATCAAATGGCACCCGTAACACATTCATTTTTAAAGGTCAAGCTTGTAAATTATTAATCCATGGTGCTCAGAAATGAGAGAATTAAATATAAGGCTAAAATGTGGTTAATCTTCTCACTTCCTCTTCTTTGTGGAATATAGTTTTTCTTCAAGTGGGACCGGGACAATCCCTTCACACTCCTTTACTTCCTGGGTCAGAGGATGTTTTACAATATTCGGTCTAATCACATCAGTGTCTCGAGATAAGTGATCCATTATGTTTTCAACAGCTGTTGTTGGTGCATAAAAATCCACTAAGAAATACCTGCAATAAAATAAAAATTTGTGAATTCCTGCATTCTGAATACAGTACTTCCACTATTTTGGTCAATGCTTTCCTTCTACTCCTTCCCAGATAAAGACATCAACTACACACAAATACACACCATCAGCTGCCCAGCTAAGCAAAAGTGTAGTGATAGGCTAAGCTCCCTTTTCTTTTATCTTTTCCCATTACATTGTTGTGAAAATCTGAACCCAAACAAACTTTGTGGTAGCAAAAAAGCCTCGCAACGTTACAAACAGTGGGCAATACTAGAAGGTATGGTTTAATTATGGGTGCAAGAACAGAATTTGCTGTTCAAGAAGGCTGACTTTTTCAACAAACTATTAGTTGATGTTTTCTGTTAAAACATCTATTTGGTGATCTTCTAATTTTCCAAAAGATTTTACAAGTAACTTAATGTACCTCAGATACAGTACCAACAGATATATTTATTTCTGAAACAAGGAATAAAGATTAAAAAAGGCCTAGGACTTGTCTAGGGCTATCCTGCATGTTCAAAAACTGACAAGGAACAAAACAAAAATTACTTTCCTAACCTAGGAAAGGAAACAAATATGCAGATCCTGGAAGCTCAGAGAATTCTAAATAAGAGGAACCCATAGAGACTACACCAAGGCACATTATAATTAAAATGTCAAAAGTTAAAGACAAGGAGAGAACAGTAAAAGCAGCAAGAAAAAAACAACTTATTATATACAAAGGAACCCTCATAAAACTATAAGCAGATTTTTCAGCAGAAAATTGCAGACCATAAGGGAGCAGCATGATATAGGCAAAGTGCTGAAAGAAAAAACTTCCAACCAAGAATACTCTACCTGGCAAAGTTATTCAGAATTGAAGGAGAAATGAAGTTCACATAAGCTAAAGATAAAGGAGTTCACCACCACTAAACAAGACTTACAAAAAATGTTAAAGGGACTTAAGGTCACTAATTAGTAACAAGAAAACATATTAAAGAATAAATCTCACTAGCAAGGTAGATATGTGGTAAAGGTAGTAGACCAATCACTTATAAGCTAGTATGAAAGTTAAAAGACAAAAGAAGTAAAAAAAACTGTGATTACAATAATTAGTTGAAGGATACACAAAATAAAAAGATGTAAAATGTGACCTCAAAATCATAAAATGGAGAGAGGGTAGTAAAATGTTGAGCTTTAGAGTGTGATCAAACTTAACTTGCTATCAACTTAAAATAGACCATTACAGATATATGTTGTTATATGCAAGCCTCATGGTAACCAAAAAGCACAAACCTACACTAAATACAAAAAAAAAGAAAGAGAAAGGAATATAGGAATGCCACTAATAAAAGTCATCAAACCACAAAACAAGAGAGCAAGAGAAGAAAATACAGAGAGAAACTAAAAAACAGCTGGTAAACAATTAACAAAAGGGCAATAAGTACATACCTATTAATAATTACTTTAAATATAAAGGGACTAAATTCTCCAATCAAAAGACCTAAGTGATTGAGGAAAAACAAGACCCATTTATATACTGTCTACAAGAGACTCACTTTAAGATGTAGGGACACACACAGACTGAAGGTGAAGGGATGGAAAAGATATTCCATGCAAATGGAAAAAGAAAGCTGGGGTAGCTACACTTATATCACACAAAACTGACTTTAAAACAAAGACTGTAATAAGAGACAAAAAAAGGCATCACATAACATAAAAGGGTCAATCCAACGAGAGGATATAACACTTCTAAATATTTATGCACCCAACATAGGAGCACCTGTGTGTGTGTGTGTGTGTGTGTGTGTGTGTGTGTGTGTGTATTTACAAACCTAAAGGGAGAAAAAACAATACAATGATAGTAAGGGATTTTAATACCCCACTTACATCAATGTACAGATCATCCAGACAAAAAAAAATATCACTAAGGAAACATATGCCTTAGACAACACATTATATCAGATGGACATTACATCCAAACAACATGTTATACCAGAACATTCCTTCCAAAAGCAACAGAATACATATTCTTTTAGTGCACGTGGAACATTTGCTAGGCTACGTTAAGCCAGAAAACAAGTCTTAATAAGTTTAGGAAGATTAAAATCATGTCAAGCATCTTTTCCAACTACAATGGTATGAAACAGAAATTACACAAAGAAATCTGGAAAATTCACAAATATGTGGAGATTAAACAACATGCTACTGAACAACCAATGGATCAAAGAAGAAATCAAAACAGAAATCAAAAAAACACTTTGAGATAAATGGAAACAGAAACACAGGTAGAGCATGCCTATGAAACCTTTCATAAGCCAAAATGGCATAAAGAAGCAATTATCATTAACTTATATGGAAAAGTTTTTGAGTGATCCCAGACCCAAATCCAATGCCTATACAATGTCTTTATTTCATTTGTCACAATCAAAACACTAAATTACATCCAGTTTAATGCTAAGCTTTAACACTCTTAACAAGCTCTTTTAGGTCTTTCTGATATTTGAGGGCACATCTTGCTAATAGATGCACAAAACAAATCAAGATAAAGCGCAGATGCTCAGAGACACAGTTCAGAGCTATAGTGGCTTGATGCTGAGATGATGAGTGAAGCTCCCGGGGAAAGGGCCTGGCATTGTCCCTCACTGCTTCGGGGTGTGCACTGCTTCTGTAATAACTCGCTGCAAAACAATGCTAAATTCTATTTTTGCTTTTAGCCTTTTTTTGTAAAAGCAAAAATCTTCTTCAGATTTATTTCAGTTAGCAAAAACTGGTACTAACACAGTTTTTCTGTAAAAGCAAAGTGAAGTAACACAAACTTTCAAAAAGTGGGGGATACCTGTATAACACACCAAATTTTGTGGGATGCAGCAAAAGCAGTTCTAAGAGGGGAGTTCATAGCGAAAAATGCCTACCTGAAGAAAAAATTAAAGTCTCAAATAACCTAACTTTATATCTCAAGGAACTACAAAAGAACAAATGAAGTCTAAAGTTAGTAGAAGGGAGGAAATAATAAAGGTTAGAGCAGAAATAAATTAAATAGTCTAAAAAGACAATAGAAAAGATTAATGAAACTAAAAGCTTATTCACTGAAAAGATAAAATTGACAAGCCTTTAACTAGACTCACCAGAAATAATGAGGACTCAAGAAGAGAGGGCTCAAATGAAAGAGGAGCTATTACAACTGACACCACAGAAATACAAAGAATCATGAGACTACTATAAACAATGATAAGCCAACAAATTGGACAACCCAGAAGAAATAAATTCCTATAAACATATGACCTACCAAGAATGAATCATGATGAAACAGAAAAGCTGAACAGATCAATTACAAGTAAGGAGATTGAATCAGTAATCAAAAACCTCCCAACAAATGAAAGTCCAGAACCAGATGTTTCACTGGTCAATTTTATCCAACATTCAAAGAATGAACATCAATCCTTATCAAATTCTTCCAAAAAGTCAAAGAGAACTCTTCCAAACTTATTTTATGAGGCCAGCATTACCCTGATACCAAAACTAGACAAAGATGCCTCATAAAAAAAAGTTACAGGCCAATATCCCTGATGAACATAGACATAAAATCCTCAACAAAATGTTAGCAAATTGAATTCAACAATACATTAAAAGGAACATATGCTATGATCAACTATGATTTATTTCAGGGATGCAAAGATGGTTCACTATCAGGAAATCAGTTAATGTGATACAGCACATTAGCAATGAAGGATAAAAATCTTGTGATTATCTCAATAAATACAGAAAAAGCATTTGACAAAATTCAACACACATCTATGATAAAAAAAAATCTCAATGACGGTAATATAATTATGTTATATACATAATATAATAATGCACTTCAACATAATAAGGGTCATATATGACAAGTCCACAACTAACATCATACTCAACAATGAGAAGCTGAAAGTATATCCTCTAAGATCAGGATAAGACAAGGATGCCCACTGTTCCCACTTTTATTCCATATAGTATTGCAAGTCCTAGCCAAAACAATTAGGCAAGAAAAAGAAATAAAAGGCATCCAATCAGAAAGAAAGAAGAAAAGCTGTCACTATTTTCAGATGACATATTAAGATATAAAAAAAACCCTAAAGACTCCATAAAAAAAAAAAAAAAGCCCTGTTAGAATAAAAAAATTCAATGAAGTTACAGGATACAAAATCAATGCACAAAAATTGGTTGCGTTTCTATACACCAATAAAGAACTATCAGAAAGAGAAATAAAGATAACAATTCCATTTACTATCGAATCAAATAAAATATCTAAAAATAAAATTAATCAAGGAAGTAAAAGACCTGTGTATTGAAAACGACAAGATATTAATGAAAGAAATTAAAGACGCAAATAAATGGATGGATATTCTATGCTCATGGATTGGAAGAATCACTATTGTTAAAGTGTCTGTATTACCCCAAACAATCTACAGATTCAATATAATATCTATCAAAATTGCAATGCCATGTTTTACAGAAATAAAACGAATAATCTTAAAATTTGTATAGAACTCAAAACAAAACAAAACAAAGAAGAAAAAAAACAAATAGCCAAAGCAATCTAGAGAAAGAACAAAGCTGAAAGGACCTCACTCCTTGATTTCAAACTACATTACAAAGCTCTATCAATTAAAACAGTATGGTATTGGCATAAAAACTGACTCACATATCAATGGAACAGAATAGAGAGCCCAGAAATAAAACCATACAAATATGATCAACTAATTTATGACGAAGGAACTGAGAACATACAATAAAGAAAGGACAATCTCTCCAATAAATGATGTTGGGAAAACAGGGCAGCCAAATGCAAAAGAATAAAACTCAACCACTATCTTACACTATACACAAAAATCAACTCAAAATAAATTTCAATTTAAGACATGAAACCATAAAACTCCTAGAAGAAAATACAGGCAGTATGTTCCTTGACATAGGTCTTAAGAGATGATTTTTAGAATCTGACACCCAAAGCAACAAAAGCAAAAATAAATAAGTAGGACTACTTCATACTAAAAAGCTTCTGCATAGCAAAAGAAACCATCAACAAACCATCTACTGAATGGGAGAAAATATTTGCAAATCATATATTTGGTAAGGGTTTAATGTAAAAAATACATAAAGAACTCACATAATAGCCAAAAAACTAACAATCCAATTTTTAAAATGGGCAGATGTGAATCAACATTTTTCCAAAGAAGATATAGATGACTGAGAGATAAATGAAAAGATGCTCGACATCATTAACCGTCAAAGAAACATAGAGCAAAACCATTATGATATCACCTCACACCTCTTAGAATGGCTATTATCAAAAAGATAAAAAATATTAAGTGTTGTCAAGGATGTGGAAAAAAGAGAATCCTTATGCACTGCTGGTAGGAATGTAAATTGGAACCACTACGGAAAACAAGTATGGAGGGTTCCTCAAAAAATTAAAAAACAGAACTACCAAATGATCCAGCAATTCCATTTCTGGGTACCTATCTAAAGAAAATTAAAACACTAACTCAAAAAGATATATGTATCCCCATGTTCACTAAAGCATTACTAACAATAGCCAAAACATGAAAGCAACCTAAGTGTCCACTGATAGATGAATGCAGAGAGAAATTGTGGTGTATGCCTGCACACACATGCGTGCGCACAGACACAAATACTATTCAGCCCTAAAAAAGAACGAAATCTTGCTACTTGCGTCAACATGGATGGACCTCAAGGGCACTACACTAAGTGAAACATCAGACAGAGAAAGATAAATACTATGTGACCTCTCTTATACGTGGAATCTTAAACAACAACAACAACAACAAGCTCATAGATACAGAGAACAGAAGTTGCCAGGGGCAGGGGTGGGGGATGAGGGAAACCTGTGAAGAGCATTGAAGGTAAACAGAAAAATAAAAACCAAAAAGAAGCCATTGTTTTCTGGATGCACAAACCTAAAAGCAGGATGGAAGTTACCAAACTATCAATTCCAGTTTAAATTATTTTCCTCTAACTATACTATAAGAAAACTTACATTGAAATATAAACCATATTTTAAGAAATGTCCATTTTCTCTTTAGCCATCTGTTTACCTGTTTTCTGCACCTGCACTTCAGAATAAAATATTTCTCTTCAAGTTAAGCCCTTGAAACTGTTTCTGGTGAGACCTAGTCAGTGTGCAGAAAGGCCCCAGAGCGGCCCAGGTCAGACCCGAGCAGGTGCCGAGGAAGGCTGTCCAAGGAGAGTAAACCTCTGACCCAAGGGGACCTGGCCCCAGAGTAGCCACGCTTCAGAAAAGTACCATAAAGTAGGGGTAGAGTCTGATGGTGAGGCCACCAGCTTTTTCACACATGAACACTGTTCATCCACGTTGATAAAATCCCAGTCCCTGGGACCCCCAAGTCTTTGGGATTTGAGCTCAGAGTGGGGGGTGCAGTGGTGGGCAGGATTACAGGCTGAGGGACAAGGCAGCCTTTCTGGCGACAGTCTAGAAATTCATGATCGCCAAACTGCAGTCACTTAGTCAGCCTGTGCCTTTCCCAGAAAAGGAGTTCTATGGGGGAGGTGACTGGTGGGGGCCATGCGTCTGTTAAAGACTTTTAACACCCCCAGCCTCTCACCTCTGACTTCATTTTGGGGTTCTGAACTGTGTGCTCCATGGGGGAAAAAATGGAAATGATCTGAATCTTGAGTGAGAGAATTTAACGTCCATCTACTCAGACCAGACTAATACAGAGGGGCACCTCATACAGCTCACTGGCCTTAAAAGATCAACAATGTCTTCAGCTCAGCTAGGTAACAACACAAAAGAGGATGGGTCCTTACTCCCTGCCCGACCCACCTCTCCATTCTAAAAGTTAAAGCCTCCTCGTACTGTTTGGTTTGGACCACAGTGTCGTTCAAGGACCATTATCAGTGCAGCGTTTCAGAATTCTGCAATGTTCCAGCTGGTTACGATGATCTTCTGATACCACTGACTTTATTCTGGCCACACTTTTCTCCCAAGCACATTCCCATACTAGGTCTTAGCGCTCCCTGTTCCTTCTGCCAGAAATGTTTTCGCCCAAGGTCCAAGTAACTCATCTCTCATTACCACCATGGCTCTGTCCAAATGTCACCTTGTCAGAACAGAGAGGCCGCCTTTGACCACTTCTCCTAAAGCAACAGCCTCCTTGCCCGGACCCAAGTCTCACTCCTCTCTGTCCCTTACTCAATGTTTTTTATTTCTGCCCCCATGGCACTTTATCACCACTGACACAGTATGCATTTACAGTCTATCTCACTCCACCAAATCTTAACTGCCCTAAGGAGGACTTTGTTGCTATATCCCCAGCACCCTGAACAGAGGTTAACACGTAACAGGTCCACAGTAATCATCTGAAAGTGGTGGTGTTGGCATCAAATGTGAACTCCTCACAGAAAATAGGACAGATCAAATTGAAAATGGACAGATTCAGCAAGGAAAGAAGTTATGAGAAAAAGGATGGCCATTTTTGTAATTCCATATAAAGAGGGTTCAAAACTCCTAAGAAAACTTCCCAAGCAACCATTCACTCTTAGCCAAGCCTAATGGGAAAGTCATCCAAGTAAACAATAATTAAAAATAAAAGGACAGAAAAACATGTCCTTTTACTTATATCCCATGTAAAAACACTAATCAAAAGAAAGCTCAAGTGACTTATTATCAGACAAAGTAGACTTCAGAGCAAAGAAAAATTACCAGGAGGAAAAATAGGAGAATACATTAACGATGGGTTCACCAAGAGGACACAGCAATCCTAACTGTGTATATAGCAGATAACAGAGCTTCAGCACACAGGAAGTAAAAACTAATAGAACTGAAGAAAGAAACAGAAAAGTCCACAATTACAGTTAGAGACTTTTAACATTCCTCTTAGTAATTCATAAAACTAGTTTATAGAAAATCATCAAGGACTTAGAAAAACTGAACATCACCATCAACAATCTAGATTTGACATTTATAGAACTGTTCACCCAACAACAGTAAGATACATATTGTTCTCAAATGCACACAGATCATTTACCAAGGTGACCATATTCTGGGCCATAAAACAAGTCTCAATAAATCTAAAGAAAGCTGTCATACAGAAAAATCTTGAGAAAAATCACCAAATCCTTGGAAACTAAATATATGCCTAAATAATCTATGGGTCAAAGAAGAAATCAAAAAGAAAATAAAACATCTCAAAATTTGAGGATTGCCACTAAAACAGTACTCAGCAGGAAATTTATAGCACTACACATCTAAGTAAGAGAAGAAAAACTTACACCGATGATCTTGGCTTCCCCCTAAGAAACTAGAAAAAGAGCAAATTAAATGCAAAGACCAAAAAAGATCAGAGCAATAATCCCTGCCTGAACAAGGAGAAACAATAAGAACATCAATGAAATCAAATACTAGTTCATTGAAAAAATAAAATTGATATATCGCTAGTCAGACTGCTCAGCAAACAGACAAAAGAAATAAAATACTAATATTCAGGAATGAGAGAGGTGAAATGACTAAAAATTTTACAGGTATTAAAAGGATGGTAAGGGAAGGTCATAAACGATTTCTGCAATGAATGTGACAACTTCACTGAAATTCCTTGAAAAACACAAACTACAAAAATTCATTAAAGAAGAAATAGATAATCTAAAAAACCCTATGTCTATTAAAGAAATTAAAGTTGTAATTAAAAACCTTCCCACAAAGAAAACCACAGACCCAAATGGCTTCTCTGGTGAATTCTACCAAACATTTAAGAAAAAAATGCCAATTCTGATATAAACTGGTCAAGAAAATAAGAAAATACTTCCCCAGTATGTTCAATGAAGCCAACATTACCCTGATACCAAGACCAGACAAAGATATTACAATAAAAGGGGAATAATAATAATAATAATAATAAACCAATATCCCTCATGAACATAATGAAAAAATTCCTGAACAGAATTTTAGCAAACAGACAATACAATATATAAAATGACAATATATCATAACCAAGTAGGGTTTAGCCCAAGAACACAAGATTGGTTTACCATTTGAAAATCAACCAATGTAAATCACTATATTAACAAATTAAAAAAGAAAAACCATATGATCATCCCAAGAGATACAAAAAAAAAAGAGCATTTAACAAAATCCCACATCTATTCCTGACAAAAATTCTCAGCACACTAGGGATAGAAGGGACCTTCTTCAACCTTATAAAGAGCATCTTTGAAAACTCCACAATTAACATCATACTATAAATGATGAAAGTCTGAATGTTTTCCTCCGGGAACAAACAAGGATGTCTGCTCTCACACGTCAACATTCTACTGGAGGTTCTTGCCAGTGCAATAAGGAAAGAAATAAAAGGCGTCCAGCTTGGTAAGGAAGAAGCAAAACTGTCTTTATTTGCAGATACCATGATTGAGTATGTAAAAAAATCTGTAGAAATTTATTAAAAAAAGGTACTATAAGAAGTGACTTTGGCAAGGTTATAAGATACAAGGTTAATATACAAAACATCAACTATAGTATTTCTATATACTAGTAATGAATTATCAGAGCTTGAAATTAAATATGAAATATTTATGGATAGATCTGACAGAAGATGTACAAGACCTGTACACTAAATACTACAAACCACTGCTAAAAGAAATTAAAGAAAACCTACATAAATGGAGACGTATGTCTTGTTCACGGGTATGAAGATTCAAATTTATCCAGATGTCAATTATCCCAAATTGATCTACAGATTCAACAGAATCCCAATCAAAATCATAGCACACTCTTTTGTTAGAAATTTATCCTAAAGTTCATATGGAAATTAAAAGGACCTAAAACAGCTAAAATAACTTTAATAGAGGATATAGTTGAATCAAACACTACCTGATTTCAAGACTTATTATAAAGCTATGGTAATCAAGATGGCATAGTATTCATATAAAGATATGCAGATCAAAAGAATAGAATTAGAGTCCATAAACAGATCCATACATGCATGTACAACTCATTTTAGACAAAGGTGCAAAGGTGGTACAGTGGAGAAAGGATAATCCTTTAAATAAATGGTGCTGGAACAATTCGATATCCATATGTAAAAAAATTAACTTTGATCCACACTTGTACCACATGCAAAAGTTAATTCAAAATAGAACATAGATCTAAAAATAAAACATAAAGCTATAAAACTTCAAGAAACCTTTGACAAACCCTCTGCGACCCTGGGTTAAGTAAAGATTCCTTAGACATGACACCAAAAGCACGATGCATAAAAAAAAAAAATCATAAATTAGACCTCATCAAAATTAAAAACTGCTCTTTGAAAAATACTGTTAAGATCATAAAAAGGCAAGCCACAGACTGGGATCTGTAAATCACACGTCTGATAAAGGACTTGTTTCTAAAATATAAAAAACTCTTTAAAGTTTAATTTAAAAAATATTTTTTAAATGGGTAAGATCTGAACAAGCATTTCACCCAATATACAACGGTGAAGAAGCACATAAGAAGACGCTTAATACCACTAGTCATTAGAGAAATGCAAATTAAAACCATTAAAATCAAATTAAATTAACCAAATTTGGTTTAAAACCAAATTAAAGACTGACCATGTCAAGTGTTGGTAAGAATGCAGAGAAACTGGCACTCTCTGTGTAGAGAAATATATACACTACTAGTGGAAATACAAAATGATACAACTGCTTTGGAAAAGAGTTGCACGTTTTCTTAAAAAGTTAAACACAACCCTGCTATCATGATTAAGCTATTTCATGCCTAGGTATTCATCCAAGAAAATTAAAGCATGTGTCCATACAACTAGTACTTAAATGTTCATAGCAGCTTTATTTCTAACAACCCAAAAATGGAAATAACATAAACATTCATCAACACAGAAACTGACTAAGCAAGCTGGTATAGCCATAAATGGCATACTACCCAGCAATATAAACTATTGCTACATACTATTACTAAATCTCAATATCATTTAATGAGTAAAAGAAACTACAATCAAAGAGTATATACTAATTCTACCTAAATAAGATTCTAGAAAATATAAACTAATCTATAATGAAGGAAAGCAGATCAGTGGTTGCTAGAGACTGGGGACAAGTGAAAGAAAGAATCCAAGAGGCAGGAGGAAACTCTTGGGTTAACCAATTTGTTTATTATCTTGATTGTGGTGATATTGTAGTACATACATCAGTCAAACCGTATTAAATTGTACACTTTAATATGTGCAATGTGTGTATCAATAATATTTCTACAAAGCTATTGATTTAAAAATGGTATATAGGGGAAACCAGTTAAATTAAAAATAGAACTACCTTATGACCCAGCAATTCCACTTCTGGGTATTTATCCGAAGAAAACCAAAACACTAATTAAAAAAGACATATGCAACCCTATGTTCACTGCAATGCCATTTACAATAGTCAGGATATGAAAGCAACTTAAGAGCCCATCAGCAGACAATTGAATAAAGAAGTTGTGGTACATATATACAATGGAATATTACTCAGTCATAAACAAAAAAAATGACATCTTACCATTTTCAACTACACAGATGGACCTAGAGGGGATTATGCTAAGTGAAATAAGTCAGACAGAGAAAGACAAATACCATATGATTTTACTTCTATGTGGAATCTAAAAAACAAAATAAACTGACAAAACAGAAAAATTCATAAATATAGAAACGAACTGATGACTGCAAAATGGGAGGGCGGTTGCGGGGCTAAGTGAAAAAGGTGAAGAAATTAAGAAGTACAAACTGTCAGTTACAAAATAGTACAGCATAAGGAATATGGTCAACAATACTGTAATAACTCTGTACGGTGCCGGATGAGTCCTAGACTAACCAGATGATCACTTCATAAATTATGTAAATGTCTAACCATTATGCTGTACGCCTGGAACTAATAAAAAATACTGAATGTCAACTCTAATTGAAAAACAAACCAACCAACAAACAAAGAAACAAACGAATAAATAAGTATGGTATGCGGGAAGCTGAATGGGCAGGACTTAGTAAATGACTTGATGTGGGCGTGATGGAGATAAGGGAGCAATTACAGCTGATGAAGACTCCCAGGGCTTCTTGAGAAATGAATCAAAATGGTGAAAACTCCTCCACTACCTAGTGAGCTTCTTGAGGCGGTGACTTATACATTTGCTCAATGGTGAGACCACCGTTTGAGCTTACCCTGAAAATTATACACCAACCTGTCCAAATTTTCCAAGGTTTAACTCCACTTGTTTATTTCTACTTCCTATAGCAAGCAAGAGGGTTGCAGCCACCCAACTTAAGAACCGCTCATTTATTCAATACTTAATTATTGATTATTTACCTTGAGTAAGACTCTGAAATAAAGTCTAAAAAGTAAGTGTGCCTAACCTTAAATTACCTCCTCCTTGTAACCCGCGGCAGTATACACGCTCTTCCAACCCCCAAATAATTATGGCCACCTTGCGGCTCAGTCAGGGAACTCGCTCACTCGACACAACCCCTGGAATTGCTTCCCAGTCTATCCATTTGTTCTTTCGTTCAGTATTCATTAAATTGTCCTTTCAAACTACCAAAGACAAGTTCTGACCTAACCTTCTGTCTGCTGGCACTCTCACCACCCTTAATTCTACTACAGGTTTTTTTTTCTTTAAGCACATATGCATCCTCTTTGAACTCCTATCTCTTTCCTTGCCTTTTGTCTGGTTCCCCTAGAGGAGTCTCCCTCTTTTGCTTTATTACACTTAAAGCCCTGTGCTGACAGTCTTAGGTAGTGCACTGGAAAATGCAGATATTACACAGGGTGACATGGAGGGAAGCGCTTAGCAAGGGCCCGCCATGCTGTGGGCAGTAACCAGGCAATCACCACTGCCAGCCCTAAGTGCTCCAAGTCCCCTCCCTCCAGAAAGTCCACAGGCGTCTCCTGCTCTCATGAGTTAAGCCTGACAATCAGGTATCCAGGTTACTCAAATACCACGTGTAGGGTTTGGCAAAAATTGTTTTCTCCCATTTTCCATTAAACTGTACCACAGAGGCATTTTTATGGGCTAGCCTCAGAGTCTAAAGATGTGTCTAGGACAAAGTGTGTTTACAGTTGTCAACAACTAACTCAACTGCCCACAGTCAATTCTCACACGGTCTTCCCGAACAGCATTCTCTGTGCACTGGCACTCACCAAATAATTCTAAGACAGGTCCCCAAAGCTTTTAGATACCATTTTGTGATAAGGGTAAAAAGTTTACCACCCAAGGATGGAAACTAAAGGCCAGATATATCAGAAACCTCCTATTTAAGACATTAAAAGGGAAGCGACTTATAGAACTTTCTAATTTGCAAAGTGCTTTCACATCTTTTACACAGCTTCTGAGTAAGAGGATGATAGAGAAGCAGAAGCTCCAATCTATGTGAAAATTCAGGAAATGAAAGAAGAGGAAGTGATATTCGGTGTTGGTTTGGGTCCAGCAGCCCTGTCCCCAGCAACAACTACTACCCTAGGAGTTTTCAGAGTGTTTCCTACGCATTGCCTCCTCTGCATTCTGTAACCATTAAGCCATTAGCTCAAGGTCACTCAGCTACTAAGTGACCACAGCCAGGATTCTAACAGCTGTCTTTTGACTCCAGGACACAGGAAGCTACAGATAGCTTTGGGGCCAATGCGTTACAGAATCACAGAATATAGATGCTGAAGACTATGGGCAAACCTCAGAAGGAGGCTAAAAACATGAGGTAAACATGGCCTTGACTTGCTGGAACATTTGGACAGCTGGCGAGAAGAAATCACAAGGGCTGCTTTGCTGGCAAAAACCTAGGCTCCTGCTACTTCCACAAGTCTTCGGGTCCTGCAGAAGGCTGTACAAATGATGGACAGTCATGAACACCCAACTGCTAGCTGCTGGGCTTTCCAAGTACAGATAACCTGAGGAATGACAATGAGACGTTTTACAGACACGAGAGAGCAATATGAAGAAAGTGAGATCTAGAAACAACTGACTTACAGTTGTGGGTCTGGGCAGGTTGTGAGGCCTGCAAGAGTCCCTTTCCTATGATAGCACAGATCCATAAAAGACGTGTAGAAATGGAAGTTAGGTTGAAAAAAATGACCTTGAAACTCCCTTGATACCCACTGCCTACATCCTGCTGAAGGTTGCCATGGAGAAGCCATTCTGAAATTCAGATGAGCTGCTGTTTAAGGGGAGAGGCCAAAAGAGGGGCTTGGTGTCTCTAGAGGAATCTGAGAGTGCTTTTGCCCACCTTCCTTCTGGCCCTCAGAAAAGGGAGGACCAAGAAGATTCAATAACCAAAATGAAATATCAATGTTTGCTTCTTTTCTTCCCCTCATCAAGTTAGGCAGAGTCAAAACATGACCAAAATCATAACAGATGTGGACTCTTTCTTATCTCTATCCTCACAATAAGCTCCTCATTCAAGAGAAAACAGTTTAGAATTATGGCTATAACTGCAACTGGCTACACATACCCAAAAGCTGACATCCCAATAAGAAAAAGAATAATGACGCTCTTCAATAGTTAGTTTTCCATTCTCTACTTTTATACTAATTAATGACAATCAATAAATGAACAGATCATTTTGGAAACATCCAGCTTGCAACGTAAAATCTAATTAAACATTCCCAGCACCTGCAACCATGTGCTCAATGGCACCAGTGAACTGATTCTGCACACCAGGTAGGGTTGATATAAGCATTACCATCGCCTTAAACATGAAGCCCAACAGTGTTTAAAGGTGTTTTCCCATGTGTGGTTCTAGTTGCGGAATCACTTATTCTACAAGCTAGAAATCAGCTTTACCCAAGCATCTTTCTTTTCTATAGAAAAGCACTTAATACTTAAAGGAAAGTATTTTTATGCAGCACCAACTCTGCAAAAGTGGAAGGAAATGTTTGATATTTAATAAGAAGAGAAAGGATCAAAAAATAAAAAAATAAAAAATAAGGTTTGGTACACTAATGCATTTCTCATCACAGAATCCCATGTTCCAAAGTGAAAACGGCAAACTATTTCATGGCTAGAACCTGCCCACATAGTCTTCAAGGTGTTAATTTATTCTCCTTTGTATTTCCTAAGACACTCTCACACTACAAAACCCTCCCTACTACCATCACTGAAACCCATAGAGACCTGAGAAGAACCAGAGAAATGGCTTCCCCAGGAAAGACTGAGGCCAATATTAGAAAAGGATGCCACCAAAGTCACTCCCTCCACAGCAGCGGTTGCACGAGGAAGCCAGCTCTCAGTGTGTTTCTGCTCCTCCTCCCTAAGGTCCTAGGCCCTAGTACACCCAGTCAGCTTCTGACACAAGCTATGCAGACTGTCCAGGGCTGCCAGCCCCCATCTCAAATTCCCCACCTCTGCACTGTTGAGGGAGAAAATGTGTTTTCTCACAATGATCCTAAATGTAAAAGCTGTATTTGTTTATTTTACTTTGGTCTTAACCCTGTATGAGCAAGTTTTCCATAAAAAGTGCTTGCTTGAATTAAAGTTCTTTGTCTCTGTCTCTCTCAAACACAGTCACACACTCTCTTAGCCTCCCCTTCCCTCTAGCAGACAAGTGGAAATTTCCACTGTAGCGCTCAGCGGCTCAGAGGAGGTGGGGTAGGGGTGGGCGAGGGGGAGGGGAGGGATGTGAAGCCATGAAGCATCTTGGAGCATTTTTGAAGACAGGAAACAGATCTGTCGAATGCCAGTTCCTAGACTGTATCGGTTGAACCTTGCTGAAGTCAGGCTTCACTGAGGCAGTGAATTACTTACCTTAAAATCAAGACAGCCTCTGCATGGAAAAAGCCCCATTTCTTTTTATATCTGTTAGGTCTCCTACATTTTAAAAGACACTAAACCTGCTGTGGAATCTTTACAAATCTTGGGGCACTGCCACTAAAAAGAAACCTTCAAAGCCACTGCAGCCCTGGCCTGAAGCCCCGCAGCAGAGTCCCTACCTACACACGAGAATCGGGTCGGGATGCTGGCCCGGACTTAATGCTGGCAAGAAGCGCAAGAACATCGAAATGTTAGCTAACGGGAAAACTACAGAGGAGAATCAGTCTCCTCTAGAGAGGGTGCCAGCTCTCTTGGAGTAAGCTGCAGACACATTTGGGGAATAAGTCAGTAAAATTCCACTGATTCACCACAGAGCCAGTTATTTTTATCATTCTGCTTACCCGTAAATAGAAGGATGTCTTATATGTAGGCCAGTAGATCTCTGCTATGAGCACCTATTCATATCCTATTCACATTTTAAAGCAGATGAGAACGGAGAAAGGACAGAACAGGCAAGAAAAACTACCTTCACTACCTAAACAGTTCTTACAGCACACATATTCAGAAGTCACCCCAGTCTCCCTGTAGTAAAATCAGACCTGGTGAAAACAGTCAGAGCCAACCTGGGGCATCCTGTTACAAACAAGCACAAGCCCAACAATGAAATATGGGCTACAGTTTCTTCTATAGCTCCCTCTCCTGTGCCAGAAATCACTCGGTCTCAGTCCAGCCCCGTCTAGTGGAAAAAGAGTCTTAAACTAGTGTTTGCAGCCCAGGAGCAAGATGCTGGACTGGTTCTGGCAGAGGTGACTGCTACTACAACTCAGTACAACGCCTGCCCCTTAGCAGCGGTCTAGGTGAGCACCTATTCCCAACTGCTCCCTTCTGCATATGTGACATCACCCCCTTTCAGACTCCACGGAATACAGTAAGACGCTTCACAACACCAACCTTGCTTTTCCCACAGAGCTGATGAAGGTACCAAGGTGAGGATCTAAAGGTACAGAGAGAAAATCTAGGGGGTCTCCAAAAGACCAAAGCAAATGCAGAGCCGAGAACGAATCCCAGGCCTTCTAAGATGCCCCCAGCTCCGAGTCATGCTCCAGTGGTTTCCAGACACTGCCTGGAGACAACAGGTGACCAGGCTGGAAGCCTCCATCGGGAAGGCTGGTCCAAAAGCCCCGAAATTCCCAACCACCCCAACCTGGCCCAAATGGCAACACGGCATCTGGGAAACGCCTCCCTGTTCCTGCATTCACATCATCTGGGGGACAACTGACATGGGAAGTGACTCCACTGGAAAAAGTCTTACTAATAAGTTACAGGTGTTCGGTAGTGTGTCCATCCCTGAAAAATGTGACCTGACTCAGGCTCCACTCTGCTGCTAGATGGAACACTTTTGAAAAGTTTTAAAATGGTGCTCAGCTGTATAAAAATGACTCGCCCGATTCTACTGATCCTCAGAGATTATGAGCTGAATAAGTTTCTGTGGATCAGCATGAGAACTTAACCATTAAGTTTTTCCAATGAAAAAATAGGTTCCCAATTATAAACAACAGACTTACAAATTTGTGGAATGTAACCTGTTTCTAAAGCGGGGACTGGCCAAATTAATGTTTGGACCGCAACAATTATATTTTTTGACACAAACTGCATGAGCAGACTTGATATAATAATAAACATCAGGTACCACTTTCCAGTTACCACTTCCTCCTGCTTCCCTGATGACCCTAAGG
Organism: Eidolon dupreanum; assembly: GCA_028627145.1. Classification (NCBI taxonomy): domain Eukaryota; kingdom Metazoa; phylum Chordata; class Mammalia; order Chiroptera; family Pteropodidae; genus Eidolon; species Eidolon dupreanum. The sequence continues at coordinate 4,736,254 of CM053507.1, forward strand.
TAGGATCTCTCCTACCTGAGCACTCTTCTATCCCATTTTTCTTTCAGGACTACTCGGCATGTGTGTAGCAGAGGCATGGATGTGGGGGAAGGAGGCGAGGATAAGAGATGGCAGAGGCACCCACCCGACGTGACAGGAAATAACCGCAGCGGAGATGCATGGCTGTCAGCTCAGGCCTGCCCTTACACTCCTTTGGCTGGTGCCTAGCTTTGCCACTGAAAACTCGACATCAGCGACCACGACAATCACAAAAACGATCCTGAGCCCCAGGAAAATCACCACAACATACAATTTCTTCCCATAAAATATAAAAGCAACAAACATATAATACCAACAGCACCACAATGTAATGTACATCCTTGGAGGGCATCTAGGCTTACTCATTAGCCAGCTAAAAAAATTGGCTCCCATGCACCAGCTTCAGGATTCAAATCAATGCCCCACCAAAATTACAGATCACAAATCATGGTCTCCATGGCTGTTCAGAAAGAGCCAACATCTTTTGAATGTTAACATAAATGCATAAGGGACAAGTCTACTCTGTTTCTTCCTAACTTCATAAAAGTGAACCATCTCGGCACCCAGCACACCCTGGCACATCATCTGTGTAATGTCTGCAAAACCTTCTGTGGCTATGTGCAGTGCACTTAAAGAACTTGCCAAATGAACAAAATGCCTGGTACAAATGGCGCTGGAATTAATAACTACGGGAGGACTAGATGAAGCCAAGAGAACATCAGACTAACTTAAGCTCCACACTGCAGACATCTGACACACCACTCAATTATAAATCTTCACCCTAGGTAACTCCAAACTACACTAGCCTCTCATCTCATTTACCAAGCCACTATGAAGAATATTAATGAGTGTAAAAAAAAAAGTAACATGGTCAAATAAAAGTGATAAATGAAGGCATATGAATGAAGGGCTTCTCAGCATTTATTTGCTAATATGTGCTGTGACTCTCTAGAAGGGATTAGATCATGCAAAGCTTCCCATGTTCCGCTGATCACACACACACAGAGACCTCATGTTTTTTGGTAGCCTATCTATAGAACTAGTGTTTCAGAGACCATACTTTGGAAACCATTACCTTAAAAATACCCATCCCTCAATTTACATGGTATTTTTTTACGCGAGTTTTTTTATACACAGTAAGCACTCCCCCTGTTTACACAGACTTTTTATATGCAGTTTACGAGGTCTCATTTTACACTGTCCTTTTTCATTTCCATTACTGGCGATTACTCTTTCTGAAAACCCATAGCTTAACTCAGCAATGCACAAAGAACTAATACTTACTAACACAATTATTAATGATCTTCCCGTTCGTTGGATGGCAAATAAAAAAGCATGGGTGACTACTGATGTTTTTTGGAATTGGTTTTACAAATATTTTTCTGTAGAAGCTGAAAATTATATGAAAGAAAAATGTCTTCCTTTTAAAATACTTTTACTTTTCAATAATGCATTTGCTCATCCACACAATTTAGAACATCCAAATATAAAAGTTGTGTATTTGCCACTAAATACAACTTCCTTGATCTACTCTTTAGATCGAGGCATTATTTCTACTTTTAAGATTAATAACATTAAATGAATTTAACTATATTTTTAATAATAAACTTGAAAATAATGATTCACTTACAGTTACAGAAGCCTAGAATAAATACACAACTTTAAGTTGTATCTAGAATATTGTTTCAGCTGTAAGTGATATAAAGCCATCAACTGTAAATGCTTGCTGAAAAGTGAAACAGCCAGAAGTGGTTGTAACAAGGAATATGGTTCCAACAACTAAAGAGGAATTAACTGGCATTATTAATTTATTAAATAAATTTCAAGAAGGCGGCTCTGACCATTTGAATGTAGATGATATTAACGAATCACTGGTTGATTATGAATTAACTGATAATGAATTAATTCACTTAATATCGGAAGCCCGTCCTGCCGATGAATACAGCAGCAACCTTGAACCAGTTTCATTCACTGCAGAAAATATTTACGAAGCTCTTCAGTTGACCACATAACTGGAAACTGCAATTTTAGATACTGATCCAAACATCCAATGAGCCTTAAAATTTCAAAAAGATTTTTAAAAATGTTGTGGTGAATATGAAAGAATTTATAAAAACCTGACAAAAGATGGGGTAGGAAAAAGATCATCCAAAAACAAACATAAATAGTGAAACCGAAGTAGTACTTTCAAATCGTTCAAATGATATAGTTAACTTTGTGCCAATTAAAGAGGCTGATTGCTTTATATAACAGTATACACACTGACAGCAGATGAAATTTATTTTGGTTTTCCTAAATTTTCATTAACATTTTTGTAAAAACATGTGAAATAAATATTTTTATGATTTATATTGGCCTATTTCTTTAGTAGTTTTTTTTTTTTTTAACATTGGTGGACTCTTAACGCAGTTTTCTTCCACGTTAAAAAAAAAATGCGTGGAACGGAAAATCCATGTAAATCGACGGACGGGTATAAATAAATACCAGACATTGATTTATCCCAGAAAAACAAGCTCAGAACAGGAAAGTCCCCAATTGGGGCTGGGTACCACCTTACTGTGTCCATATATAACACATTTTCAAGAATGCTGCTTCTCCTTCAATAAGGAATCTAAAAAAATATCCTCAGATATAAATGAACATGGCAACCCAGTCCTCGGTGGAGCACAAGCACCTTGTCAGAAATCAGAATGTAAGGCTAGTGTTGTCAGCAATTCTGGCTTAGGTCCAGGTGGGTTTTTCCAGGATCTGCATTTGTTCCATCCATAAAAGAGAAAAAGTTCCACCCAACCCTAGTACTGGATGTACACAGAGCCTGAAAACGAAATGAGTTCATACAGTGGTTCTCAAAGTATGGTCCTCACACAGAAGCATCAGCACCACCTGGGCACTCGTGAGAAGTGCAAATTCTAGAATGCTGGTCATACCAACTCTCAACAAAGTCAAATCCTCTACTTAAAGCAAAGGGCAGAAGAAAGCACTCCTACTGTTATCCCTGAAAGCACACGTATGAGGAAACTGACTTCTCACCCTGTTCAGTGCCTTCCACTGGAGGCCCTGGCTGATAATTCTTGGCCAAATTCTATATGCTCCTCTTTAAACAAAAAGGCAAAAGGATTCATAGCCTTGCTGTTAAAACCAAGCTCCTTTGTAGGTTTTTTTTTTTTTTTTTTTTAAACATTATACACACAATCTCCATCCCTCACTTACTGTGGAAGAGGAATAGCCACTGTGCATTTCATGTTGCCTAGCAACGCCTCAGGCCCTCTCTTCAGAGGTATTCTCAAGAAGCTGAACACTAGCACAAAACAAGGTGAAGCAATCAAAAGATAAAATTTGCAGTAGGTGCCACATCTCAGCAGAAGGTTTAAATGTACTAACAAAGCCTCAGTGGGAGACTACACTTGTATTGCACCTGCACAAGACCACTACCTCCACATGACGAAAAGCAGCACCCAGTAACTGTCCACAGAGCACATCTTCAGAGATCATCTCATCTGATCCTTGTGACAATGTGGATGGGAGAATAGCACCTAAGTTCGGTATCCAAGGAAACAGGAATCAGAGAAGCTAGATGACTTGTTGGAGGCCACACAGCTGGTAAGTACCAGAGGGAGAATTGAGTATTCTGCTGGACCCTTCCCACCATGCTAATAACGGAATCCTATCTTCTCTATCACTTACTTCCAAGAAACCCAATAATGAGATGATTCTTCCTCTAAACCAGAAACCATGGGCATAAAAAAAGATACCATTAGTGCTTAGAGAAGCTTCGTACCAACTCAAGAAAGTGGTCTCAAAGAATTTCTACAAAGGACAGTTATTACTACAGAATCAAATCCTTAACATATGTTTGAGAAAGTTGCAATACACTATGGGAGAAAAAATTCCATCACAGAAAACTGTTATTATTGCTTGAGTAGGAAAAAGCATTTTTATATTATGGGTTAGGCTCTGGTTATACACATCAGTCATAAGCAGTACATTTTGCTTGTTATCGGCAACCTACATATTTACAAAAGATGTACCAAGTATGTGAACAATACATTGCTCACTGTTTTTCAAGGCAAAACTGGTGTTTTCAAGGCAAAAACTTAAAAAAGGTCAAGAGAAAACAGTGCTTTGGGTTGATAAAAGTTTCCCACAATCTAAAGCTTATGAACCTGTTGCTCCTAGCATGACCTATTATTGTACTCCGATTACAGTCGGTTATGGGTCAGCATAACTGCCTCCCATTTGCCACACTACATTGCTAGGGTAAATACCTGGACACCACCCAGCACGACAAGGATCTGGCTGCGAAATTATAGTAACTTCTGAGATGAATTAAACAGTATTCTTTACTGAGTTGACCAAAGACATTTTTCAGGTGATTTAAGAAGAAACTTACCCTCCTCTATTGTGCTGTTGATTGTGGGCAGAGATCTTATAAGGAAGCGCTCGTTCACCCAGGTTTTCCAAGTTCCTCACTATTGCCCCTTTGTCCATCAGGGCTCCTAGCGTACGTTTCAAAGCAGCAGCAGTCTCTGGCTGTTTGTTTTGTTTTGTTTTTAAAGAGAAGAAAAAAAAAACATCAGAATAAATATAAGAACTAGAATGATTAAGTCTGGTCAGTTCTAATCATAATAGCTCTATTGGTAGAAATCTTTGGGTAAAAGCAACAGAAACTGTCTTTGGCTATCTTTAAAATTATGAAAGAGAGCGAGAGGGTGAGACAGAGAGAAACTGACATTTATTATAAGGATATGAGACAGCTCACAGATACGAAGGAAAATCTGAAGAACCAGGCCTCGGAGAGTTCGGGGACCAGAGCAGCTTCAGGATCTGGGAGGCAGGAACTAGTGAGTGTGACTTCTTCAGAGCACCTTGGCCAGGATGAATCAGCGTCAATCATTGTCAGTCCTTGTGGCCCATGACTCAAAATTCAAACTCCAGAGAAAGAACATCCTTTTGGCAGGATACTATGACCGTGCCACCAACAGCACAGCCAGTGGGAAAAGAAATTATCCCCCAAGGAAAAATTGGGAGACTGTCACCAAAAGGGAGATAGGATGAGTAAGACTCAATCTCTGCCCTCATGGAGCTTACAATCTATTAAAGGGATTAGCACAAAAACCATGTAAGAAAACCAGAGGCAGAACATAGAAAGTGGCGTAAGGACCAGAGAGCCCATGGAAGGAGAAAGCACATTCAGCTAGATGGATTTCATTAATGAACGCTTACTGGAGAGAAGCCCTGATAAACGACAATGGGAAATGCAAAGAACAAATGAACCAGGCACTGAGTAAAGGGGCAAAGGCAAGAAAGTATGAGTGAACTGAAGAAACAGCTAGGAGTCCCACTGGATGAAGCTGAGGACAAAGGAGGGTTGAGAAGTAAGATTACAGGTTGGGTACAAGTGTGTAAATAATAAATGGCCATTATAAAAAAAAAAAAAATTCAAACAATACAAAATCTGATCATCCAGAGATAAAAAGACTTTAAACATTATGGTTAATTTCTTTCCAGATATTTCTTTGTGTATGTACACACACACGTGTGCGCGCGCACACACACACACACACACACACACACACAAAATGGCTGGAATATGCTTTACAAGGGTAAACCAGAGAAAATGCAACTAATGGGACATGGAGCATGAGGGAGATGTGTGGCAAAAGAAGGCGCCAAAACAGAGTGGCTGAGGGAATGGCACTGCTGTTAACAGCTCAAGGGTCATCTGAAGAAGCTGGCTGACAACAATATCAGTACCGGTTAGTGGTCTGTTAGGAACCAGGCCACCCAGCAGGAGGTAAGCGGCTGGCTAGTGAGTGAAGCTTCATCAGTATTTACAGCCGCTCCCCAGTGCTGGCGTCACCGCCTCGGCTCCACCTCAGATCATCAAGCATTAGATTCTCATAGAAGCACTGGTCCCTGGTGACAAAAAGGTTGGGATCACTGTTTAAGGATATGCTGAGTCTGAGATGCCCGCAGCTCCTCTAGGCTGACCACTCAAGATATAAACCTTAAACTTACAACAACAGGGCAGGTTAGACTACAATAAACTTACCATGGGGCAGGTTCAATAGCCATCTGCATGGAAGGGCTATCTGAAGGCCCAGAAGTAAGAGATCACTGAGGGAGCGTGTAGGGTGAGAATAAAAGAGATCAACAACAGAACCTTGGGGAGCACAAATATCTGGGGCCGACAAGAGGACTCGAAGCCAGAGAAGCCAACAGAAAACGTACAATCAAACAGAACAAGGAATATTATGCCTGCCAAATCACAGAAACTAACAAAAGAGGCAGCCCCCAAAATGACAGGGTCGAAGATGGAGATGAACGAAGGCAAAGCCACAGTACAGTGGCTACGTGGTCACTTATCAAGGTGAGGGCAGAAGCAAGGTTGCAAAGCTTACCACGGCAGGTTTGACAGCAATGAAGAGAAAGTGTCAGAACTTGCAGGGTAACAAAGTTTGAGTAAAGTGTTTTAGGAGAGAGAAACATGAACATATTAGTAGGTAAAGGGGAATGAACCAGTCAAGAGGAGAAACTGCAAGATGTTTTAAACAACAATGGCAGCTCTAACTTATTGCGTAATTGCTACACGCCCCAACACTGGTCTAGTGTTTTGTTACATATTTAATCTAAAGCAAAAAAAAAAAAAAAGAGCAAAAGAGGTTTAACATTCAGAAACTGGGCCTCTTGAGAGATACCATGACTTTCAGATTACATGGCAGCTAATATGTAAACGAGCCTGATGCAAAGAAAAGGAAGAGTGACAAAGCAAAGTCAGGGAGAGGAGGCTGGAGGACACCCCAGCAAGGAAAAGGGACGCGACTCCTCAGATACAAGCAGCGATCTTGAAGTGCGGGAGTGACCTTAAGAAAAGGCCACCTTCCAGTGGCTCAATTTAGATCAAAAGAAAACTACAGAACAATTTTAAGTGCACATTCGGATAACCTAAGAAAATCCACTTTTTCTATAAACTCTCTTTGACAAAAACTGCTAAAATGCTGTGACTGCACTAAGTATTAGTTTAAGGTTTAGAAATAAAATTTTTGCTTTCATTTCATATTGTAGCCCACTAGGGATTTGTTAAATGCCTACTGAAAATTATGTTTGTTTATGTATTTAACAAACTTTATGATAAAACAAATTTCCTGAGCACAATAAAAATAGGGGCCAAGATCTCTTCGCATTAACATAGACTAGGTAAAAAGTCTATGGCAATTTCTCCTTATAGTATACATATATATTTTAATAGAGTTCTAATCAACATGGAGACTAAATTCTTCTCACATCTCATTAGTTCACAGATATTTTCCATATTTTTGGAGAAGCCTCATTACTAACAGCAGGGCAATGTTTCATTTCATTAAAACACTATTTCTTAACCTGGTAGTGCATCAATTAACTTATAAAATAAGGTGGGTAAACAGTCTATCCAAATAAAGAATGGGTTAGATTTTTAAAAAACACAACTTTGATTAATTACTAGTCTTTTGATTAGCTACCCAAATCATACATTTAAATGTCACTTTTGCTTGATTAAAAAGGAATATATCCAAATACCTCTTGTCTTGTTTAAATTCCAACTCAAGTGTTTACAATATGAAACATGAAGCACTCTCTTCTGAAGTAAGAGCTTGTAAAATAAAAGATTTTCTTCTGTCCAAAAAGTAGAAAGCTGCCTAACAAGAATGTAACTTAGGAAAATATCAAAACACATTTTGTTTGACTTCAGTTTGTCAAAGTTAAATTGTACAATGCTTGAACAGACACATTCATTTCACTGTAACTCTGAATTCCCAAAAGTTTGAAAAGATGAAGGTGGGATAAAAATATTTCTTGTTTATTAGGGAGCTCAACTTCTCCCATATAACTGACCTTATCACTGTAAATCAGGGGTCAGCAAACAAGGGCCTGTGGGCCAAATATGGCTCACTACCTGTTTTTACAAATAAAGTTTTATAGGACCACAGCCAGTTCAGGCAATTATGTAGTGTCTAAGGCTGCTTTCATGTTAATGGCACGTCTGTAACTACAGCAGAGATTATGCGGCCAACAAAGCCTAAACTATTTACTATCGAGCCAACCTCTCTACTCTATATTGTAATGGGTTCGAGTCAGTCGGCAAGGCCTCAATCCACTCACTCTAAAATACACTCAAATAAAACCATGAGCCTGGCCACTGAGGCACAGTGAATTCCCCATGGGACAGGGTCAAGTAGACACCGACCTCATAAACAACATCAGCTGACTGTTCAAATTGCCACAGGATTCAGAAGGGATTCTACGAAATCACCAGTCCATCCACCAAGCTCCTCGTCAACCCAGACTGCCAACTTCAACTGTCCTCATTTGACAGAACCTATAAATCTGTTAAAATAAAATGTTTAGGCTTCCAAAAAAAAAAAAGTTCTGCTTAATCCAGCACAATGTTCAATGTGTAAAAACACACAGTCTACAAGAAACAAATGCTCTTGCTGCCGTGATTCTCACTTAATTAAAACCATTTCATCCCAATTAGTCTAAAAGAGCTGAACGTGCTTCTCACAGGCTTCTCCCACCCATCTGAAGGCAGGTCCTTCTTCTAATCCACCACTGTCGATGAAACACAACCTTGGCAAAGGACAGCAATATCGGGGGACCACAAACGTTCACTGAAAAAATGGAAGACACTGTAAAATGATTGTGAGTGGGAACCAGGTAAATGGATTCCAGTCCCAGCTCATTCACTAATGAGTTCTATAACCCTGGATAAATTATTAAAATTTATCAATGTTAAATTAAATCTGTGCCTCTGTTTCTTTGTGCTAAATTAGTTGTTCAACAAATTTTCTGTCTCTCCAAGTTTCACATGAACAACATTCATATTACCACTCTCAGAATATCCTGGGGGCACACGAAACTTGAGTCTTTCCTTTCTACGCCCCTCATTCTGATATCCCCATCACCTGAAAGTGCCCCTCAAACCCCGGGTACTCTTTATGCGATTCCCAAATAATTCTACCAACACTTAAGGCAATCTATAAATAGCCTTTCACTACTAGAAGGTAAGCTTCAGAAGTGCAAGGACTTTTGTCTATCTTGGACATAACTGATTTCCCAAAGTCAAAAACAGTCCATAACCTGGAGCTGGCACTAGAAATAGTTGTTAAATAAATTAAGTTATCACTAAGAGGATCTCTTGCTTACTTATTCCCATTTTTCCTCAAGGAACCTAACTTTCCTCATATTGCATATACATCATCAGGGTAGTGACTATAATAAAATCATAGTACTAGTGTTTTTCTATTTGTTTTACATAATGCCAAAATGCAGTTAATACTGATACTGTAGTTGAAAAGAATCCAGAATTCATTTAATAGAAGTGAAAGTAAATGCTGTATTTCAAAAATATCAAGTTCAGATATATAAATATATAAATGTTAAACTTAAGAGTGTTCTAATTATTTACTGATAAGGTGAGTACTATCCAAAAAAATTATACTAAATAATACCTTTAAAAAGAAAATTCATCCTAAACAAAATTAAAACCAAGTTTTGATCTTATTATTAACTACTGATACTACTGGTCTACAAAACTGAACTACAGACTGGTTCAGTCTATAAAAGAAAACTTAGGGAAAACTCAACAGCTAACTTTAACTCTATGCAGGATTACTATGCACAAAAAATACATGTTTCATTTTGTTTGGACCCCAGTGTTAGACCGGAATCAAAGGGTTAAAAAAACTACAGAGAAACAGAGACTTGATGTGTAAATAAGAACACACTTCTGAAAGTGATAGCTACAGGAAAGTGAAATGGGCTGCCTTGTGAAGCACCGACCTCGCTGTCACCGGAAGTGCACACATAAAGGATGACCACTGGATCAATCTTTGCACTGCCTGAGAAGTCAGACTTGCTAACTTCTAAAGCCCCTGCCAAGATTAAATTCCAGTACTATTCCAGCACCACTCATCCCACTGAAGGACATTCTGAACTGAAATTGCCTTTTTGTAAAAACCACAACGGTATGGTAGTGAGGAATACACTGACTACAGGTGAAGTTTGGTGCTGTTGCCTGCGTTCATACTAAGGCTCCAGCTGTTTTATTCACTATTGCTTTTGTGATGATCCCAAGAGGGTCCCTGGGAAGCTGAGGCTCCTTAAGACCACATTTTGAAAACTGCAGCTCTAGAGATTCTAATGGGCAAAGTTTCTGTAATAAAGATGAGAGCAAAGAGATTCTCAAAGCAATTCAAAAAAAAAGAAAATCTTTGAGTACCTTCCAAGAGAACAAGCTTCAAGGGAACTTTTGTCATTAGAAGACCTTGGAGAAATGGAGTGGGCAATGTCTACCTCGAAGCGTATAAATCATTGGCCAGCCCTGACTAATGACACCTGCAAAGCCCAACTCTGAAATTGGTTCCACGGGAACTATTTTATCAAATATTCTTGACTCAAGAGAACTCATTTTGCCCCCACCCCCAACCCACAGTTTGCTGAATAAAGAGTTACATACAGTTCTCCAGGTAATTCTAAAACTTAGAATAAAATTCAGTAAGGACAAGTTTAGAATACTAAAAAAAAGTAAAGACACATAAATGCTCCAACATGATTACTTACCTATATGAACTATTATTATACACGATGTGACTAGTGGGTAACCAGAAAAGTATTTTATAGGTTTTTTAAAGGTCAAAGATAAAAAACACTCCGGAGAATTTATCTGCTCCATTACTTTTCCCATGAATCATATTTAATAGACCATTTATAACAAATATGGAATAACTATTACACAAAGACTTAACAGGCTTAAAAAGTGTGGGAGAGGATGGGGGAAGATACAGGTACCAACATACATAAGTGTACTAGGAAAGTAACAAATATTGCTATGCAGTGAAACTATTGCACGCGCTGCAAAAATAGAAATATCCCAAATGTTAAAGATAACATTATATTAAATGCTGTAGATTCATAGTTCAGACATACCACTTAATGGGCAAAGCTACCATTAATGGTCAGAGCTTTAAGAGTTGCTAGCATATGAATTAAGCGAATAGCACTCATGAATATATTTAATGTACACAATAAATCAGTTGTAAAAGAGAAAGTATATACACCCTGACATCCGAAAATGGAGAGAGAGTGACAACTGAATGATCTCTTAAGACACAATTCTGTGCCTCACAGTATATATTGAACCTTATGAAATTGCCTTTTGGGGGAATCAAGAACACTCATATATTAACCATTTCTTAAAGCTCAACCTAATATTTGTCTGGAAACATTCCTCTCAAAGTATCTTCCCCAAGACAAGTATTTCCAAGCTGCTCACTGTGACAGCCACCTCCAAAAGGGTAGCCATAGGGATGTGAAACACAAAGTCCCTGCTCTTTAAAAATCTGTGATATAGATATGAAGACAGACACATGTAAGTAATAAAAGGCAGGTTGAAACACAGGCAAGGCTGAAGCGAAAGGCAACAACGCTACATGAACTCAGAAGGAGCAATTGTTTCTAACTAGTGGGCTGGAGACAGCAGACTTCAGCCAGCCCCTGACAGCTGAATATCTTCAAGAGGTGGAAAGGAGGCTAGTTAGGGTGCTCATAGAGTGGGTCTGGACTAACAGTATGCCAGAATGACAGTAAGATTTTGATGAAATTTATATTTGGGGTAGAATCATTGTGGGCACTGTGTCTGGTACAGGTAGAAGCCACTGTTTTACATTCGAAGCAATTTTTTGACCAGAACATTAAGATTTCAGTTTCTTCAAACATTCACCTACAATGTTGGTAAAAATGGAAACTTTCTAGAGGGCAATTTATCAATATATAATAGTTTAAAATGTGTATACCTTCAATCCCAGTCAAATTTGCTCTAAGAAAACTGCCATGCCATGGCACAAAGATTTAGCTATAAAAATATTCACTACAGTTATTAGGATAGTGAATAAATAGAAACATAGTTGTTCATTAACAGAAGACGGTTCAATATATTATTTTCACGGACTGAATAAGTACTATGTAGCCATTAAAAAAAAAAAAGACAGAATGTTGATCCTTACTTACCGACCGACATGAAAATAATTTAATAATAAAGATAGAAATCGGCATGCAGGGTCAATCCACAATTTTTTGCAAAAGAAAAAAATATTAATTATGTACAAATACATGAAAAAAAAAAAGTCTGGATGAGCATGTTACTAGTTTTCCCTAGGCAATAAGATGACAGGAGCCGAATAAATTCATTTATTCATTTTTTATATTTTCCTTTGTTATCTGCTTTCTTTTACAATGAGTAACAAAGGTGTTTTTTTAGAAACAAAGTGGTGTTTTAGAAACAAAGTTCTTTTGGGGCGAATTCAGTTTTGTTCTGAAGAACTTCTTTCCCTAAGTCTATGTCAATTGCCATCTTAATAGATGCCATAATCTGCGAATTATGCTAAAGCCCTGAATCTATGGCTCAACACTTAGATCTCAGTCACTGACTCCACGTCCATGTAAGTTTTTGACAATAGTCAGAGGTACACGTGGACAGTTTTCAGTGGCTACTGAAAGAGCCTTGCAAGCTGTACTTCCATCATCATGAACGATTATAATTGGCTGCTCTCTCTCTCAGGAATCAGGGGAAAAACTTTAATCAAGAAGTCAGGAACCCAGAAATAACTTATCCTACAGTCATGGCAGACCAAAGAGATGGGATAGGACAAGGCCAAGTCTGGTCCTAAGAACACAGTAACCCAGGAAATCAAGATGATTAGGAAAATAAGAGAAGCTTGCCCATTCTATGGTCATGAGACTGGGACTGAGATTCTTGAGACCTGGAAAATCTTAACATGAAAATGTATTATTTAGGGTTAGTGATGAAAATAAAAAGAACCCAGAGAAGAATTAAAGAAAAAAAAATCAGAGGAACAAGAGTACAATGACTGCTGAGATTAATGCCATGGTAATAACAAAGTACAAACAATCAAACAGAGTCATAGTTCAGAGCATGGCTGAATTTGCTAATGTAAAGGTAGATGATGATCAGCAAAGTAACTTCAGCTGCATGGTACGCAGAATGCCTTTAAGTCATATGCTGTGGGCATCCAAGGGACCCCTGCAGCCAGCACACACTCATCCATTAAAACTAGCAATGGGTCTACGGCCATGCCACCCTGAACAAGCCCAATTCCGTCTGATCTCGGAAGCTAAGTAGGGTTGGGCCTAGTTAGTACTTGGATGGGAGACCACCTATGAAGACCAGGTGCTGTAGGCATAATAAAAAAATAAAACAAACAAAACTAGCATTGGTATCGAGAAAGCTATAAACAAACAAATTTAAAGAACCTCACAGAGCAAAAAAGAAATCTTGATTATACGAGATCCAACTTTGTATGAATTTACTAGTTGTCAGTTACTGTGTACCTCAGTTAACAGTAAATCTGTGTGGTTCAAACATAACACAGTTTTGCTCCTTCATTATTCCACTTATTTCTGAGATCTCAAATCCAAGAATATTATTCAGACATCATTTAAGGTCAAATTGGGGGGCTGACTTGCATATAACCAACTATTCCTTTCCTGATTTGCCTAAGTCAAAGGAAAAAGACAGAATCACCAAGGCTAGAGTACACCAGAATTACCTGGAGCTTTAAAAATGAGAAGCCAACAATGAAATGCTATGTCTCACCCTCAGATATTTCTACTCAATTGGCCTGGAGATTCAAATATCCTAGGCATTAGAATTTTTTAAAGCTCCCCGGGTGTGAAAAAGGTAAAAACCATATTCTAGTAGGAATTGCTTGGCTTCTCATCACCCTAGAGATTAAATTATTCTGGCTGAACTGCAGTTTATAAAGGATTTTCAACAATGATCTCCCCCTACCCTAATTTAAGGATCAAAAGCTCTACTTTGTTCACAACAATAATGGAGCCCTCCCTGAATGTGAAATGGGAAAACAACAATCCCGATAGGTAACTACTCATGGTTAATATTACTTCAGCCGCTGGAAACAATGTCAACATTAAGGTACCGGGCTTGCCACCTGAGGATGCTCAGAAATCTACCATCCTTTTACTGGGAGAGTTCCATTTCTATTCTTCCCATCCCCCCTCCAGATGCACATACAGATGAATAAGAGAAGACGGGAAACAAAGATTGGCAGGAGTCCTGGTTACTATGGCAGCAAGTAAATGAAATGCCAAAGCTTGTGAAACTGAAAGCGAGAGCAGGAATCAGGTAGACGTCATTGAGCTACCTGTCCTGTTGACTGCTCTCCTTCATGCACAATTCAATTCCCCACACCTTTGCCTTATATTTCAACCTTCTCAGACATAGAATGGGGACAGCACTGGAATGACAGGGAGACCAGGGAGGTAAGCATCAGCAAAGGATTTTGAATAGTAGAGACAAAACAGTTATAAGAAAATTCTACTTAGATCCGGTGAATCTTCTAAACATCAGTGTATGGGTTTAGCCAAAAAATCAGTTAGTTGACTGGATTAAGAGAAAATTTTTAAAAATGTACTGACAGAATCAGAAAACTGGGCTTTAGCAAGAGAGTCAGATTTGTGTACCTTGCTGAACAACAGACCAAAAGTGTGTCCACAAACTAGGTCACTGCAATTGTGCTTAATTCAAGTGGTGGGAGGAAGGCACTTAAGGGATCAGACACTATCCTGAAGAACAGGGAGGAGAAAGGGTATAAAAGCACAGAGGAATTAAAGGACTCAAAGCATCCTTTAAGATTCAGCTACCTTCTAGAAGTGTGCCTTCCCTCTGTAATCCCATGTATCTCTCTTCTCATTCCACATACACCTGGCAGATTTAATTATTAAAGAGTACATCTCCTTCCCTAACTAAGCCTCTCCAAGTTGGCATCTTACTCTACTAGCTGCTGGAGATGCAAAGAACCTGGCATGCATTGTGTTCAATAAGTGATGAATATATAAGTCAAAGAATAAATGGAAAGATGAGAGATGAAAGTTACTAACTGTACTTAACTAGTAAGGAAAAGACTAAACCAAGGCATAAAAATCAAGGAGAAATAAGATCTTCATTGCATAAGAAAGCTACAGCACATCCTATTAGTCAAAAACAGAGATGCATAGTCAAGGAACCAGGAATAAACCGGTGAAAGACAGAAAAACAAAGATACAGTGGGAGACGCATGAAAGTACCTCCAAACTTCTAAGATTCTTAGGCTATAACCAAAAAACCAATGGACATTCAACTCCTAGAGTATATAGGGAATAGTATAACAACAAAACCCAGACTCTGAAAAGCTACAAAAACTTCTGGAAACTGAGTCAGCAAGCCTCACGTAGAGACAATAGGACTTTACAGAGAATCTGCCATTGGCTACGACAATGAAATTTCGAATTAGAGTAAGGAGAATAAAATCCAAAGGAATCGTAGTACTCATTTTTATTTCTCATTCCTACAGTCCAACATCAGCGGTGTCTACCCTGGAGGCCACATACAAAAGGGAACATCAATTACCTCAAAGTTGTCCAAGAAAAAACAAAGACCCAGATGGTAGTCCGAAATCTATGTCCTTTGCTGCACATCCCAGAGAATGGAGAAGGTTAAGCCTAATTTTGAGAATATATTTATCTTGAACGTTTAGTTTCAAATACTCAAAGGGAAGATAAGAGGTAAGATTTGGGGTCAATAAGAAACCCTTTAAAATTAGAATATTCTTAAAATGGAATGAACTTTCTGGAATGGG
>CM053507.1:4752463-4851368 GCA_028627145.1 Eidolon dupreanum
AATTATCTCCCTACAAATGACTCATTACCAAAACAAAAGAGTAACCTGACACTAGAGAAACCTGGTAAAGCCACTTAAACCAAATGTCAAAGTTAATGTCAATAATGGGACAACAAACATCACATGCCTCCCAATGTGAAGCTTTGAGGACACAGTGCTTATGCTGTATTCTTGCCAAAAATGCATCCTGTGAATCTAATCATAAGGAAACATAAACCCAAACTGAGGAGGGGCATTCGCAAAACGGCTGATCTCTAAACTTCAAAAATGCCAATCCCATGAAAGACAAAGAAAAACTGAGGCACTGCTCCGGATTAAAGGAGACAGATGTAAAAGCTAAATGAAATGGACTGGCTTGATTTAAAAAAATAAATAAAAAGTTGCTGTAAAAAGACATTATTGGAAAAGCAATATTTGAATACTTCAAAGAATATATCACTGTTGCTTTCCAGATTTTCATTATATTGTGATTGACTGTCCTTAAGAGATTCACCCCCATGTAGATGGGAATGATGTCTCAAACTTATTCATGTGGTTCAGAAAAGTATGTATGTTAGAGAGAATGACAAAGCTCATGTGGCAAAATGTTAACTACTGGTGAATCTGGATGAAGATGAGTCCTGAGTTCTTCATTCTATTCTTATGACTTTCCTATAATTTGAAATTATTTCAAAATTAGAAGTGGAAAATATTAAAAATGTTTTTATTTACTCAATGACTTGCATAAAACTCAATTCTCAGTCAATCCCTGTGTTTACAAAGGTAAAACAATAGCAATAATTGGCAGAGGAAACACTGGAACCATTCATGAGCCAAGAGACCAGGAACTGAGGTAAAGCTTCTTCAACTCAGGCCCAGAACATTGTCAACTGAGGGAAGATGTGTTCACAATGAAAATACTCAGCCGCAGAAATGTAAATTTTTCATTTTATTCAAAGTTGGTACATAAATGCTAACATTTCATAAAATAATTACTATACTTCAGTTACAGGACAAGATACCACAGAAAGGAATATACTTTGCAAGAAATGTAGTTCATCTTAAGTTTCCAAATACTTTTGAAAGCTAATGCAGCAGCTGGCAAAATAACACACAGTACACAAAGAACAGTGTATTTTACAGTCAGTAATGAAAACTGACAGCTCTTTAACAGATCTGCTTCTTTTTTTTTTCATTTTTTAAACAATAACACTTTAAAAAACACATTAAACCAAGATCATACATGTCTACAATTTTAAAAAATCAGATTGTATACAATAGGTTAGAATAGTCAAGTTAGAACTGTCATGTATGGTTAATAATCTTAAATCTACTATTTCAATTGTATTCCTTTCAGTATGGAAATAACCTGGCTTATACCAAATTCTACTTTCTGCTTGCAACTAAAACATTGTATGAAATGGACCCAGCTAGTCACATCTTTAAAAAAAAAGTTGTGGATAATGAAGGGTACACTGGAGATCAGTTTACAATTCAAAAAACTCACCAATAACTCAACAACTTCATTTATAATCACATTGGGTCTACAATGCATAATTGATGAAATGATACATGTACACAATACACACTACACACCCCCAGTGCACAGACTGGTCCCTTACGGAAAAATCTGAACAAAGCATAATAGGCAGGACACTGGAAAAACATTTCTCAATGTAGACATCTTTTAAAAATGCATTAATACTTACATATCAAAATTACTAGATAAAAGCAGCAGTATTCTGCTGACATTTGGCTTAAAAATAAAGAAATGAATGAAGCAATTTCACAGGATATTAGAAAAGGAATTGGTTTTCTTCTTGAAGAAGACTACTAACTTTTGCACAGCAACTAGTTTTGATATCCACCTTATCAAACAAACAAAAAAAGCACTGAGAAGCATAACACAGTTCATACGTGATTGCCAACATAGGTCTGGGCAACAGAAAATGGGATGTCCAACCAAGCAAAGAATGGGTAAATCCCTGCTCTATTTCTGAACTCTGCTGGCAATCAATAAACTGAAGCAATACTGGTGGGGGAAAGCAGGGGAAGATTCCATACCATCATCTGACACTTATGCAATATGTCATTATTAAAAAAAATAAAGCTTTTGCATTTTAACAACCCCACAGAAAAATCCATGAGCAAAAGTCTTATTGATCTGTTTGCCACTCAAAAGTTAGAGATCTCACAGTGAAATTAGAAAATTCCAATTATACATATTTACACTGCTAGGACTACTTTCACCTAACTAATTAAAGCAATTTTCCATGGAATTATAAACAAAAGATATTCTGACAAAGGAATCTTGAAAAGCATTACGTTTTTACAAAGTGTATGAAATTTAAAAACAACATTTAAAGGTACAGAACACATACTACATAGGACTAACAGATTATAACTGCTTTGCCTTATCGCATATTGCTAGGCCAACAATGTTCCTCAAACCTCTACTTTTTCCTGCATTTCTGGCTCTCCTTTCCCCTCATCGCCCCAAAGCCTGAGGCTTTACAATCTAAAATAATGCTGTAGGTGCACATCATTTTTTTTTTTTTTTTTTTTTTGCTGGACTACTTTTTTGCTGGAGGGAAGGCTACTCTCCCTCAAAGTGCTCAGGTTAAATAACTCTTCTAAAACCTGTCACCGTCATGTACACCAGCTTCAGTCTCCCACATACTACTAAAGTTAACCAAGCCTTTCCCTAAGAAGATAAATCCACAAAATAGAGGAGAGTAGGAACAAAAAAAGCAGTCACTTCTCTCCCATTCTGAGAGTTATATTTTTTGAGATATGGGTGAAACCCAAGACAAAGATATATTTATTCATTCTTGAAAAACGGACTATTTAGGTGAAGAAAGTCAGGGATAGGATCACGGCAATGCCCAGCAGAACAAAACACATCACCTTCTTTTGCATCCATGTTCACAGATCTCATCTAGTCTAGGCTTGCAGTGGGTAATGGGGCAGAACAGGCAAAAGATTCCTTTAGACTCTTACAACAATTGTGAAAAGCAAAGTAGTTCATCATTTGGCAGATCTGTCTCAAAATCAATTTGATGCTCAGAACACCTGGATCAAATTCTGCTCTATTTATATGAAGTGCATATGAAAAAATAAAGTTAACTTCATCTCTTACACACAAACCTATACAAACATTAAAGTATTTCCCCCATTAAAGTGTGACCTTTCTCCATGTTTTTAGTGTATGGGAGGTTGAATTTACTAAAGAGATTTAAAAAAAAAAAAACTACAATGATTCTATGGCTTAAAGCAGAAGTTTGTCAAACTGTTCCGCACACCAAAAACCTATAAAAACTATCTTTGCTTCTTTACTTCCAGATTGTAGGAAAGAGCCCACAGACCCTATTTTAGCTAGTAACCCTAAATATAATTGTAGTATTCTTGATATCTGTATTCTCTCCCTCCACCAAAGAAATACAAACATTCAGAATACTACGTCGAATCACTTATCATTTAGCACCCATAACTTAAGATACATCATTGTCTAGGGCTTTCAGTACTGTGGTCCTCCATCCTAACAACTCTCTAGACATACACCTGGTGGTCTTTATGACTGGCACTTGTGGGATATGAGAATACCATAAGTCTTGTGCTTTCTACACGTGGAGATACACACATGTGAAATAACTTTGTGCTTTCTGTGGACTTTTACTTTAAGCTTTTCCCTATCACGGAATGTGATACTGTTGTCACATACACGTTCTCAGGTATACCTATCAAGCCTACACTGGAAAACGATAGTTAAAAATACTCACAGAATTAATATTAAGTAACCTTATACTTATAATTAAGGAAATAAAAGAAACAAATACAGATAATAAATAACATTTAAACTGTAACATGAATTAGAGCTACCTGGTTTCCTTGAACCTAAAATAAAGGCTGCATATAAAGTACGTAAATATAATGTATTTTTTTACTTCACTAGTTATACCAAAATTTAAAAAGAGAAATTGTAACAAGACTTTTCAATCAAGAAAGGGAAAGGTGTAAACTAGCAGAGTCAATATTGGCAACCAGAAGGCACTAATCAAAACACATAAATTTCAGAAGCTGATTATATTACAGAATAACCTATATACTGGCCTTTGCCAATTTGGGATTTCAGTAATAGCAATGAGCTTAATTTCAGTTTCTAATTATTATAACAAAAAAAAAAAGTGAGTTATTAAGGAACATTCCACTTAAAGAAGTCTATCCTACACTGATATATTGAAAAATTATCTAGACTGGCTTAGTCCAGAGGCCATAACAAAAAGTAAACACTCCTTTATCCAGTAGCTCTAGGATACAAGGCAAATTTTCCAAGATATGTCTCCAACAAGGCTGTGATTATCTACTGTCAGCTTGTGCTGTTGCTAAAAATCACTGAAAATATATATTTCCCTCATTGAGAGAGTTCTATGACTGCAAACTGTCTTGAACTGGAGTGGGGAGTGGGTATTATCATGGAATATACAGCGTAGTGCTCTCTCTGAGGAAAGCAAAGCCGTTGCTACTACACTAAGAGGAATGAGTCGAAGACCACTGTGCTTTGTCTTTACCTACACTTCAGTTGCTTTATTCTAGTATCCCTCTCTTCAAACATACTGTATGAATCCAGGTAACTAAACCAACCTTAAAAAGTTATTACATAAAGTAAGATTAATAATTTAAGTCAACAGCTTCAGATTATGGTACTCCCCTAGAAAGTAAAGTTCATGAGATGAGTAATGATATCGATACCTCAAATGTTTTTTATTTCTGAGTAAAAGACTATATGCCAATGGTTAAGACTGTTAGTTATCAGAAAATGGGATGCTTACACCCAAAACAAAAACTAAATCCTATCTTTTATAAAGAATTTGAGATGGATGGAAACAAACAGAAATTCCATCAATTCTTACAACATTGAAAGTGAATCGGTAGTTTAAAGCCTTAGTCCCAGTACTGGAGAGAGAAGTTTAAATAAAAACATTTATATGACTAAGTGAGTAATGGTGTGGGACTCAGCACTGGCAAAGCCTATTAACTGTTTTGAATCTTAGCTAAATTCTGTTCTAGGAGTCCAACTACATACCTAGTCCTTCCAACAGAGGGGAGAGTTTAGGAGTCCAACTACATACCTAGTCCTTCCAACAGAGGGGAGAGTTTAACAAAAAACATGCCAAATTAAGAGAAGTGACCTTAGAGGAAAAGCAGTCTGCAGTCCAGAGTTAAGTCAACCAAGCCTAACCAAGTGTAGTTATCAAAAGATTACTTCTCATGTAATCCAGCTTCATACCTAATACAAAAGGGTTTCTATATTAGCCAACTGACTGGCTCCAAATTTTTACCTTGAATTATCACAAGAACAAGGCTTTTTGGCATCAAAACAAATTCCGTTCCTCTCTGCACTATGATACCATCATTTCAAAGAGACTCATGAATTTTACCTATTGCTGCCTCCCTAATTTTTAAAGAAGGCATTTTGAGAATACTGATGAATTATTAGGATTTTTATTATTAGTGAACACAAATTCTGAGAAAATCATTCTTGAGAATTAACAGTTTAACTAACAGAAATTTAGTATTACTTAAACACACCTATATTTAATGAATCATTATTTAGATCCAAGTTTTCAAAACTTGGGCAAAGCAGCACTTTTGCACACCATGGCAATAAGCCTGAAAGTGAATTAAGCTGACAAAAGATCAAAATAGTAATCTGATAAGTACTGAAAGAAAGAACAGGTGAAGAATTAAAATGAGGGAAGAAAAATAAGTGGAAAGACCAGTCTTTCTGAATGGTTAGGTGGGCATACACACAAATAAAATATACCCCCCATTTGTAAAGGCCACTCAGGCTAATGTCGACATTGAAATGATTTAAGCAATTAGTCATTTAGTCACCTGGCTAATGAGAAATATTATGAATACTGAAGCTTAAAAGCATTTTTTCCTACTAAAGTATCACTGCAAATATCAGTCATTTTAACCTCAAATATGTTAATAATCTCCTATTTTATAATATTTGACATCAAACCAGGGTTTAACAGGCCAGATCTTATTAACTGATATCCTAATTTATATGGGGAGGGGTTTAAGCTAGCTGATAGCCAAGATGCTTCAAGTTATAGAATTCGATGAATATAATTTTACATTGCACATTTTAAACTAACTTTTATCTTTTACCAACTTAAGTATGTACCATCCAGGTACTTCTCAGCATTTCACTTAATAGTTTTTCTGACTTTGTAGGAAAATTTGTCCTGGCAAGTTCTGTAGTCACATAATTTAACAGAGATGGTCTTTGTATCTCGCTCAACCTAAACCTGGGGAATGGTGAGGTGTTACTACTAGATACTCATGTGGTCCTTTCAAGCCACCATATCTCATATGAAAATGACACAGAGGAGTAAAGTGTAAGGAAAGCAAGTAAGCTTAATAGTGCCAAGAGGCAACATTGGCAGGTCTAACCTTTTAATAGCTAATAATATAGCCAGTCTATAGGGTGGTAAAGAATAATAAAAATCCACAGGCTACATTAAATGATATTGGGGGGAGGGGAGGAGATCCACACACCAGTATAGGAAGAAAGCAATGTACTGAGAAATATAAACTTAAAAACTCTAAAAGCCCTGACAAGACTTTTAGGCTTCCCCCTCCCCACACTCAGGTTAGAGAATAGAGAGAGAGCAACCTTTCCACTCAATTCTTAAAACTGAGGTTTCACTGATGGGTCCCTGCTATATTACTTGAGTGCCATCCCTAAGAGCTAAGGCTACTACTAGACCCTCTTTGTGCAAAAAGACAATGAATCCTTTGATCCAAGAGAAAAAGAAGCCTCAGGAGATCAGAACTGCTAAATTTAGGCCTAAGGACACTGCACCATTGCTACTGCTTGATGCTTCTCTAACCTAAAGATGAGAGTGATAACCTCACCAGTAAAGAATAGTCAAGGAAAAAGAATGGCTCATTTGTTTCAAAAGCTGCTTACTATCTTGGAGTGGCAGAACAAAAAAAATTCTTAAACAGAGAAATGAGAAGTCCAACAAAGGAACCAATATTCATTCTACATACCAGAGTAATAAGCTCTTCTCATCAGATCTTGAGACTAAGATGCGTGAGAGGACAAAAATCTAAGAACTGGGGATACCATTAACAGCAAATAAGACCAGTGTCCTCATTCTGATTTGACTCTAAGCTGTTTTAGTCACTATCACTCTTAGTCAATTCTAAACCTTAGCTTGAGCCAATATAAAAATATATACATGTTAATGTCTAGAGATCAATGTCACCATTTAGGACCCATTTAGTTAGTGTAAACTATGAACATTTTGCTAGCTTAAGACAGACCATGTATCATTCCATGAACAATCATTCTAATGAAAAACAGACTGAAGAATGGTCCCCTGAAATGAAGTTGCAATCAGAAATTCACATACTTTAAGCACATTGTCTATTACTGGGAAGCAATAAGAAGGACAAGCTTCAGGGACTTCAGTCTAAATAAAGAGATGTTTATACTGGCAAGAATAAACAATCCTAACGGATATGCTAATAGTCATTCCTTATTTACAAGCATTAGTACTCTAAACTTGACCTATGGCTATTTACACACACAGAGACACAAGATGATGTATTTTACGTTTCACACTAAGACAACAGCAAAGAGAAAGTAGGGGACCCTAATACTACAAACTGTTAGGACTAACATTAAATAAAGGGGGGAGACTCTCCATAAACACCATCTATTTATTTACACTGTAAATAAAAAGGGGAAGAAGGCTGCTCAGCCAGTGTTAATCATTACTACTGAGTTATATACAGCAGTGTATTCAGAGTCAAAGAAAATCTGAATTCCTATGACTTGATGCCATTTGAAAAATCTAAGATCCTTATTATTTCTCCAAATACCAAAAGGTTGTCTCAAAGGAGGAACAGTTCTTTGAGAAAAGGACAAACCATGAGTCCAGATCTGAACACCTAGTTTTCTGTTCTTTCCAGTGGACTCTGTAACCCTGAACATGTCACAACCCCAGCCTCCATACAAGAGAAGAATGGTCCCTATTTACTTGGCCCCCAACTTATAAACCATAAGAATTGAGAAAAAAAAAATCTACAAGGCACTCTAAGCTCTCAGAAATCATGCTATTCACACATGAATTATTTTTCATCTACAGACTCAGTCTATCAGAAAGCCTCCTGGAGATGAGAAGACATTATACTACCTGATAATTTCTAACCTCAACTTTGGACTAATTAAGTCCATCATAATGAAACTAGGTTATATAATACAAAATATTTAAAATCATTAGGACTGAGTTTTGATTCAAAATCTACAAAAGTACCTAAAAAAGTAATAATTTTCCCTAAATATAAGCTTAATAAAATCATGCACTTTAAAAAGTATCAGAGATTACAGAAAAGTCAAAGAAAGTAGATACACAATCAGTTTCCTTCACCTGTCATGGAGTTTTTGAAAAAGGACACTGTTGTACACACAGACACAGAACTACACAATCTGTAGAGCTTGGTTCTGACATCTTTTGTACCCTGTCCTCAGGAAGGGGAATCAGCTTGTGAAAAACAGATTCCCATCTATGAAGGTTATGACTGTGTACCAAGCCATGTCAAGATAAAGAGTTCTATAATTACTTACGCAAGTCCTGGAATATCCTCCATAAGACACACCACTAAACCCAGAAGTTCTTGTTTGTGGCACCTCTTGAAACATGCTATCCATTCTATAGAAAGACTATACTGACGATCTACCCACAGCAAAGCATGCATTCTGAGTTTTCTGTTACTGATGGCCAGTTTGCATTGAAATATCCTCATGCTCTAAGTCAGTGTAACATTTTAAGCAAAAATGTAGAGGCCAGGTATAGATGGCGAGTCTTTTGAAAAAAAGTGTATCAAGAAAAAAAACTTACCAAGGATATAATATGATCTCAGAATTAAATTTTCCACCTAAAAATTCAACCTCACTATATCGTGATTTAATCAAGCAGGATAGCCCAGCACAAAGGCAGTGTCAATTTTTCTTCAAATTTCTGGACACATCTTCCAGCTGGATCTACCTGGAAGACATCTGGCTAATAAAGAATGTCACCAAATGGCAACATCATATCTAGAGAATTAGTGGAGTATGAGTAATTACCTGTTTGGCATAAACTGATCAAAACACTGCTTAGGGGCTGCCAGTTCCTAAAATAAACAACCTTAATTTGGTCAATAAATGTGGGGATCATCAGCAATGTTTACTTCATCTTCTCCCCCATAATTATTTAACAATACAATCATGACATATAACTTTATAAAGACAAACCTGGTGGTCATTTGAGTGTGGTTCACTTAAATGTCAGTCAAAATAGGAAAAAAAAAAAAGGAAGTGGAACAAACTTTTTCCCAACATTCCATATACTGGTGGTACAAGAACAGCTACAGGAAGACATTCTTCCTCCTTTCTTTTGGCAATCGGAACCCACAGGTTCATGCTAACAAAATGAACCTGGCAACTAACCTGTCCTGAAACAAGTACCCCACTAACACATTAGATTTTCAGTACACAATTGATTACACAATGTCTACAAATCCCATTTTGTTGTTGCTGCTGTTGTTGCTGTTTTAATAGTAGGGATTACAGAGACAGACAAAAAAACTTTAAAATGATCAAGTCTTCTACTTCAGGTTAACAAGGTCTACCATGATTTGGCAGTGCAGACAGTATACCTTATTCATGATCTTAGCATATATTCTGTTCTAAGTGCTCTATGAGAATAATTGGTCTCTCCTTACTTTGGTATGAAAAATTTTAAACCACATTTGCACAATTCAGTCTATTAAACAAGTTTTGCTTCATTTAGGTTGAAAATTTACTTTCGTCCATCTCTGGGAAAATAAAGTCTTGCAAATAGATGATTTTCGGCTAATTAAAATTTGGCTAAAACCTACAGCGTAAACAATGCCTGAGAGATGCAACAGTTACGTAAGTTTTTTTTCAAAGACCAGTATTTTCTTAAGTTAGTGTCTCATCATATCCTTAAAAGTTCATAAGGAGAAATAAACAAACATGAAAATTCCAAGTGAACACACGGCAACAAGTCCAATATTTAGTATGAGTTTAACTTGCGGAGGCTCTTCCAACATCTGTAAACAAACGGCCTCTTCCTCCATTAGGTCTCTGAGACTTCTCTTGCTGAGGCTCTTGCTTTTAAAGCCACAGAACCAATCTATGAACTTCCAATACCGGCCTCCATCTTCTGTTTCCTTCTTTCTCTCTTTCTCGCCCATGAGCGCTGCTTGCCCATTGGAATAAGCATCTACTGGTGTTTCTGCCTCTGAATGACCTAAGGAGGCCACTGGGTTGCCCTCCTCTCTGCAGGTCACCAAGAGATTAACATCTTCAGGCTGAAGGCCCTTAATGCTATCTTCAGATTTCCCGTTGGGAATGATGTGGTTGATGGCCTCGCTATTCTCACTGCATCTCAGAATGCTCTTCTCTTGCATTTTGTACGGTTCGTCTTTTGGGGAGCAGCTCTCCTTCACCACCAGGCTCTTCTTAGACCAAAAGGTGGTAGTACGAATCTGTTCTTTCGTGGGAGGTGGAGTGAGAAGGCTAACAATTACAGTAATGAGTCCTGTGACCCAAAACAATGCTGTGGCCACATACATGTAATGAATGTCTTTGATGAAGTCTGGCCTGTTATCAGGTTGGTCACATTCCGGGGCACGGTAGGCAAAGGCCAGTGTCAAACGAACTGCTCCAAGAACAAAGCCAGCCATTCCACCATAGAAAGCCCCTTGTTCATTGCAGCGCTTCCAGAAAATTGCCAGAAGGAACAGGGCCGCAACTGGGGGCGTCAGGTAATCGGCTACCTCCTGAATATAAAGGTACATCTGGCCTCCTTGCATCTCCACGATGATTGGCACCCATGCAATGCTGATCACCACCATAAAAGCCACGAATATCCTCCCCACAATCATCAGTTCCCGGGAGCTTGCACTCTTGCGGATAAGTTTGTACACATCGAGGGTGAATATGGTACTGGCACTGTTAAAGATAGAGTCCAAGTCACTCATCAGAGCTGCAATCATCACTGCCATCATTAAGCCTCGGAGGCCCACGGGAACCAGTTTCATCACCAGGCGTGGGTAAGCAATATTAGAGCACCCAGCTCTGCTTCCACACACTTGCATGCAGTGCTCTGGGTTGATGCAAGCTATATCATCAGTAAACAATATTCTGGAAATCATTCCTGGGACAACTATGATAAACATTGGCAAAAGCTTCAAGAAGCCAGCCATTAGAGTAGAGCCTTTGGCATGCGCAATGTTTTTAGCCGCGAGTACCCTCTGCACGATGACTTGGTCAGCACACCAGTACCAAACTGAAGCTGGGGTCTGCCCAAGAATGAATCCAGGCCACGGAACATCTTCATCTGTTGGATTCCGCAACATTTTCAGTGCATCTTTCTGAGGGTGGACATTACAAGAGTTTGTGTTGGAAAGGTTGTACGTCAACAAGATGGAAGTGACATTGGGTGAGGCCAACATGTACCTTCTCTTAACTTCCTCAAACCCGCCAATCTCCATCATGCTAATAATCATAAGTGTGAGTGCCCCAACGATCATGAGCAGAGCCTGGAGAGTGTCTGTGTAGATCACTGCAACAAGGCCTCCGGTGACAGTCAGCAAAGCAGTCATGCCAATGAGTAGGATGACAGACACATACAGGTTCCAACCCAAAGACTCCTGGATAAAGAGGGCACCCGAATACAGATCCACTGAAAGCTTGGTGAAGATATAGAGAATTAAAGACAAGGCTGCAAAATAGACCTGAATCCTATGGCCACCAAATCGCTTGGACAAGTATTCAGGCATGGTGTATACCCCTGACCGGATGTAAATCGGGATAAAAACCCATCCCAGAAGTTGCAAAAGCAGTAAGGCATTGAATTCCCATGCGCCTACTGCAAATCCACTTGCAGCTCCAGATCCCGCCAGCCCAATGAAGTGCTCACTCCCAATATTGCTCACAAACAGAGAGGCACCAATCGCCACCCAGGTCATAGAGCGCCCAGCCAGGAAGTATCCACTCACGGTGCTTCTATTAGATTTCCACATGGCAAAAAAACCAATGCACATGACCAGGATAAAATACAGGGCCACTATGGCAATGTCTGCTGTCTCCAGTACAGCCCTCATTTTGGTAACTTTGTGAATAAAAGTGTCCAATGACAGAAGTGTCCAACTTTTTATTTACTCATTAGTACCCCAGCCAAGTCTGTAAACCATACGTGAACTGGACTACACAGAGCAACAGAGCAGGTCAAAGTCTTTGTCCTTTGGTTTGCTGTCTTGATGGTGGTGGTTGTGATAAACTTTGAAGGAGACAGTTTAAATTTTCCTCCGCTTCTTAATTGGGATTGAGAACTTAGCTCGTACTCTTAATCCACTCTCCACAAGACCATCAGCATTTACTCAGGTGCTGGAGGAGAAATTCTGAGTTGCAGCTAAGTCTAGTGAAGCCTACTGTACCAACCCTGCAAGGCAGCAAAGACAAAAGACAAAGATTGAATTAGAGGAGGGTCTCACCAAGTGATGAGGAAACTTTCAGTCTAGCAAAAACGGCGCAATAAGACATTCTTTATAAAAGAAAAAAAACTTTCAAAATATACTTCAGTTCCACAGGAAAAAGTAATCTATACTAGAACAAGTCAGTGAGAATATTTATCATTTTGAACTAAGTACAAAAATTCATCGACCTCATAACTTCTCTAGCAACTAAGTGGCCTACTTTAGCAACTAAGAACTGCCTACCATGACGTTGCCCTTTCTCATCTAACTGTGGTAGTTTCAGATCAAACAGGCACCAAAATCTTACAGCATCTTCAAGGGAGGGGGGATGCTAATTATTCATAAAGAGTACCAAAACGAATCTTCAAATACGATGAATACAAAGAGTAACACACTTTATAGCCAGTTAGTTTCCTGGATGGAACAGGCAGATGGTGTTTAGTAGGTGCTTTCATCTAACCCCAAACAGAAAAACTAAGTATGCTTAGTCTGTACAAATCCATGGTCATAAATTTTCCTAGATTCCTACTAAAAATGCACATCTGTACTAGTTATCATACAGGAACCTAGAAATTTTGAGATGACTCTTGCTCTAAAAGGAAAAAAAAAAACATTCCACTCAAGAAAACTAGGAACATACAACTTATTAACCCTAAAATTGTATTTTTTCTGCTCGTAGAAAAAAGACATTGGATGATTTAAAAAAAAAAAAAAAAAGTTAAAAGAGGTAATTTCCTTCCTTTCTTTTTGATCAGGCAATTAATTCCAAGAGAATTTCTGAAAGGATAAAAACGCTGACTCGAGGTTTGATTTTGTTGAATATTTTTTCCTTTCAATGATTTCTTGTTGAAGGGTATAGAAAGGAGAGGAGGGATAAGATAAAAGTTTTCTGGAAGACTGAAAATAATTTGATTTTTACTATATCTTCCAAACCTCAATGAAACAGACATTTGTCAACTATTACATGATAAATCACCTTCGGTAAGTCAATCAGATATTTTTCAGTCCTGGATTAACAAAATCATTCTGCAAAACATATTTAAATTTACCTAAAGTCAAGTTTATGAATTTGATAGGTTCTCTCCTGGAAAAGATACAAATTCTGTATCTCTAAAGTTAATTATAATTGTAGCTGACAGATAAATATGAAAAACATTTTGTTATTGAACCTAATGCCTTCCACACATTAACTTCTAAAGTGATTTCTGCTTTTGTGATCAGGCAACCTCAGAGTGAAATATTTTTCCATGCTTGATAGAGCTGATCTAGGCATTTTCCTTTAAATATCAGTATCAAACTTAAGTCCTATAAATGATACTAAAGCCATTTATCTTCAAAACTATTCAACATAGACAAATTACTAAAAACTAAAAAAAAACACACCTTTCATTGGCTAGGAAAGGAGCTGGAAATACTGCCTAAAGTTAAATGCCCACCAAATTAGGTTATTAGATCTAATTCATAAAACTGCCCTAGATAGAAGCATCTTAATCCCATCTTTATGCCTTTTTTAAGCATAAAGTACTACAATAACTATACTAAGAAAACTGCTCAAAATCCTTCCTCCTAAAAGCCAGTATCAATAATGACTGGCATAAATAAAACTGCCACAGGCAAAAGCCTAAAATACACTGTTGGGATTTGCATCACTTCATATTTGCCAAATCCTGAAGGTGGTCAGATTTCTACATTTTTCCCACCCAAAAAAATTTCTAACCTTAAAAAAAAAAAAAAACTTGGACATTATTTAGGAGGAACCACCTAAATTTTTAATAAAATTTTATCGGACAGCTAATAAACATTAATTATTTAAAAAGGTACCTTTCATGTTTCAGTATAAGGGTCAGGTCCTTAATTACAATGAAAACTATTGCTGGCAGTTATGAAATCCTGCCTGCAACAGAGCTCTCCCTGCTAGCCAACATTCAAGCCATATCCTTGTCACTGTTTCAACTCATACAGATAAGCCTAACTCACTGGTCAGAGGTCCCTTTCAGACGTCACTCTTCTGTCAGTAACTGACCATCTCTTATCTCGAAGCAGAGACAATCACCCAGAGCTGGTTGTGTTTTTGTTTGGAGGGGACGTAGGGTAAGGTGTATGTTGTAGCAGCCATTGCAACAGCTTATTTGTTCACAAAACAAAATTCTTGGAAACAAAACAAGCACTTCCTTTCTTGATCACTATGAGACACTGCTAGTATCAAGAACATTGGTTTTCATTATCAAATATGGTTTATCAAGTCGGATATCCTCCCTGATGAATACGCAGACTAAATGAAATTCCCGTGCTAGCTCTAACTGCTAACCTCTCTAGAGCAGCAGGTAAGCTAGAAAGAAAAGATGTTCTGCCCACAGAAGTAGCAGGGAGTGGCCAAAAAACTAGCTAAGGCTGCGTTCACTCTTTGTGCCTATGCCGCCTCAGACTCTTCGAAAGTCTCTGCCAACTGTCCTATCTCACTGCATACCATACCAGTCAGCGAGCAGGTTTAAGATTTTTCCAATCTAAACAAAAAAACATCCAGAGACCAGAACCTGGTAAAGACTGGAAAAGGCAAAACAAAACAAAACCAAAAATAGGTCAATTCAGTTTGCAGAAAAATATAAAACACTATAATACAATGCAACTAACTACATTCACATTCTAGTCATGAATAGAGATTGTCACAGCCTTGAACTTCAGTCTTTTAGGAGATAAACTGTGCACTCCTTAAAAATAATTCAAATAAGATACACGATAAAAGTTTTACATATTCCTTTTAAAGCAGCAAACATTTCTATGACAAAAATACATTCATCCCTCTGTACCCATGGAGGATTGGTTCCACAAACCCCATGGACACCAAAATCCATTGATGCTTAAGTTCCTTATACGAAACAGCACAGTATTTGCACATAGGCTACATCAGAGTATGCCTACACATCACTTCATTCGCGTGTACTGCTGAGCGTGTGGCAAATTCAGGTTTTGCTTTTTGGAACTTTCAATCCAAGGTTGGCTGAACCTGCGAATGTGAAGCCCAGGGTTACGGAAGGCCACTATCCAGAATTCATTTTTAGAAGAATATACATGAAAAATATTTTTCTTCAGCTAAAATGAAGCTTTCTTATTATTTAGGTTTTTATATTTCTAGGACTAAGCTGGTTCACAGTTCGAGTACTCTCTGTAAGTGAGAAATGTGGGACAAGTAATAAGCATAATAAACAATAAGTATGTAGGTTGGTTCCTTAGTAGTAAATTTTTAAGAAAATTGTTCCATAATGAAAGTAGTATTTGTAGAATACGTAAGTGGTCCCCTAGTGGCAATGGGCAGAATAGATTTAGCCAAATCTCAAACAGGAGGTGTTTTGAAACAGCACACTCCCACTCAAAGGAGGGGGCTTCCTTCTTGGTAATATTTTATTGACAGTGTTTCACAAAATCAGAATACAACTTTGGTACAATTTCAGGTGCTTGAATGAATTAAATTACAACTGAAAAATTAATCCAAATAGAAGTATACATAAACATTTGCTGTGTCTGAACAACTAGAAAGAGGAAAATAAGACCAAATTCAAATCTGCAATGAAATTCCCTCAGCTAATATAACCAAAATATAATTAGTTATAATGATCAAATCCAATGTTTTCCTTCTAATATCTAGGGCAACAATATAATTTATACTCCAAACTAGGATATGATTCTGGGACAACCTGTAAAATCAAGGACATATGACCATAAAGAAAGTCACCTGTCATAAAAACCTGAGAACAAGAAAAACAATCACTAGAGCCATGAGGGCTCCAAGTCATCATAAATTCATTGACGCACATGGGCTAATGAAGGGTAAAATACAGTGATCCCAAAAGTGACCAAACAGCAATATTTTTAGCTTTGGAGTTGATTTAAGAACCACACACTCAAAACACAATCTGAACAGGCCCAGCCCAGCACTGCCAATAGCCTTGCCAACTCCTCCTCGCATTCTGAGCCAATGAAAAATATTAACTTTACCAGCTAGTAATTACAGGTCTATAGAACACACAGACACCTCTGAAAACTTACATAACTAGTTAGTCAAGAAAGCGGTCAAGCTCCGAAGGGCTGGGGTCCAACCTGTCACTTCCTAGCTGTAGGACTTCAGGCAAATAATCTCTGAGCTTCAACCGTCTCTTTTATAAAATGAAACTACCACCTAGCTCCTAATGGTTTTTTTAATTAAGGAATAGTTAACATATAGAGAGCACATAATATTGGCGAGTGCAACAGGCAGGTAGGTGCTCAACAAATGTCACTTTATCGTTTACAATCTGTACAGACTGGAAGTGATGATATCAGCTGCTTTATAATTAAACTGTCAATTATATGCCAGGCATATTAGGAAAAGAACAAGATAAAATAATATATTAAATATAGTCTCTCACAAATATTTTAAAGAGGGTCCCAACTACCACATCAACTATTAGCACTTATGTACATAACTTTATTCAAGTAAAATACAAAGAAAATTAAATTGATATAAAATTCTACTTACGGACTTTTCATGTATATTTTCACCTGTCATCCTGATTCAAGGTCGAGTAAAGCAAATTCCACTAGTGGAACAGATTAATGGTGCTTGGTACAGAGTATGTACTTACTCATACAAGACCTTCCTGAACCTTTGCTTACTTTAAAAATGTAGGGAATAGATATGGTGACGGTTTCAACTCAAATGATGATCAAATTGTATTCTGAGGACATCCCGTCCCTGTGAACCATCTTAGGGATAGGTGAGGCAGAGTGAGCAGGGATTTAAGCCCCCACCAGCAACCCTCTACCTAAGAGATCAGCTCTTTCTGAAGTCTCCCGCGTGGGGGGAGGGGAAAGTGAGGAGGGATGGTTCCCCACGTAAGTAGACCATTCCTTCAAACAAAATGTATTCACCTAGAAAGTTCATAAGCCACCAGATATATCACTTCATACACTCTGGCCAAGACATACTCATTTCAACCTTCCATCAATTAGAAGTTTGACTTAACAATGTTTAAAAAAAAAAGTCTCAGAAAATGAAGACCTTTCGGGTAAGGTCAACTCTGAAACCACGGCTGGTTTCAACTTTTATGTGAATGATACTGGATCATGTATATGGAACAAACTCCAATAACCTGTTTTTTAAGAAATAAAACAATGATGCCTATGATACCATCTCATATAATCCAAATGACTAAATATTTGTGTTAACTCTTAGAATTTAAGAGGCTCAGCATTATCCGCTTATAAAACACTGGTTAAAGATGAGTAAGTTATAAATAATGGACATAAAAAACTAAAACCTGACACTTACTGACCTAAGTCCTTCTAAGGTAAATAAACACACAGTACACCTTTTAGGTACTGTGCCTACAATGGTGTATGCATTACTTTAATCTTCACAACAATCATGGGATAAGTACAATTATTATGATTATTTTACAAATGAGAAAAATGAACCAAGGAGGTAGTAGAACTTGCTCCAGGATGCAGTTTATTTTTGGTTATAATAGCATTTACACTTGCATCTGTCTAAATATTTAGCATGTGCCTTTAGTCACTAAGCAATACTACCTTTAATGAAAAAGACGCTTTTTATTGATAGAAACATAAACAATAGTAATTAATAAAAGGCCAAACATCATCCACGCTTAAAAATTTATGCTCACAGAGAAAATACCTGAGATGGATACACACCAAATGTTAACGAAATAGACCGCAAAGAGCACATAAGATAAAATTCATCTTAAGTATTTATGTATGATCATATGTAAATGGACATATGTATGGAGAAAAATGAAGATTCAAAACAAAAATAAGTCCCAGATACAGGATTTCAAGGTAAATAAACACACAGCACAGAAACACCTTGACGAGTCAGCTATAACAAGGATTATCCAAGTTCTCACCATCCAAAGTGCTAGGCTTTGGCCTTCATTCTCTTTCTCAGTATTAATTAGTCCTTCCACGAGAGAAAAAAAAGTTAGGTCTCAAAATTTTGTCTTCTACCTCTATCTTTGTTACCATGGGCTATATGAATCTATCCAAGTCAATCTTCCTTCACCACTACCACATTATTTTAAGACGTTAGGTTAAAAGAACGAGCTATATTATGATTCATAGATCTAAGAGTTCTCATAGTAACCACTGTTCTTGCTGAAGTGTTTGTGACCACCTATCCTTTTGTCAGGGAGTAAAAATAACTTGGCTCGTACCCATTAAACCTGTTTTCTACTCTCAGTCTCCCTGTCTCAGGGAATGGTAACTCCATCCTCACTGCTGCTCAAGCCAAAAGTACCACTCAGCCTTGAACAGCTTTCTCGCTTTCTCTCTCATCCCACACACAATCAATCCATTAGCCTGTTGGCTCTACCTCAAAACCATATCCAGAATCAGGCCACCTACCATCTCAACTGCTGGGGGGGACCCTTGTCCAAATCACCATCCAATCTCATCCAGTTAACTGTCCCAGCCTCTTAACCTGTTTCCAAGCTTTGGCCCTTGGCCCACTACAGGGCATTAAGTAACACAGCAAGCAGTCATCCCTTAATCGACAATGCATACTGTACAAAACATACCGAGAGCCTTGACATTGGCTGTTTCCTATGCGAGTTACACTCTGAGATTTTCACAAGACTTTCTTCTCCTCTCATTTACAACTTTGCTCAAAAGTAACTTCCTTAACCATCTCATTCTTTATTTATCCTATTTTTCCATAATACTTGGCACCTTCTAACATACTATAAACCTAATGTGTATTGTTTCCTCACGACTGGAATGTAAACTCTATGAAGGCAGAGGATTCTTGTCTGTGTTGTTCATTGATGTAGTCTATGTCTAGAACACCGTCTAGCACACTGCAGGTGCTCAAATGTTTGTTAAATGAATGAATCAAATATTAATGACTAAGTACGTGATCAAGTGTTAAACTTCCAATATCCTATATAACCATAGTGGGTTTTTTAAGCAATAAGAGATGGCAAATTAAAAGGCCAAGGAGTAGAGTGTTTCCTCCTCCACCAAAGTGATCAGCAACCTCAAACAGCTCTGAGGGGGTATGGAATGACAACAAGGCAAATCAAAGCAAGAATGTCTTTTGTTTAGATAAAAATCTCAGTGGGCCATGACATAGTAAAAATCTGTATCTGGAGCCACCGTCTCATCCTAACTGCCCAGTGTTAAGAGTGGCCCACTTCCCTTCATTATACTGACTCCACTTCAGAATGTGCTCCAGATTTCACCTTGCAATTGTCAACATTCACTTCAGTGTGCAGTGATATGCGCAGACCTTCCTTACGTAAGTGCTTTTTGTATTATGGTCATTTCCACGCAGTCATAAAGACAGGTCAGTGTGGCCAAGCAGCGCTTCCCATCGACATACTCTATACAAGTCCAAGCATCCTGCTGATGTCAATTTAGAAAGAATCTCTCTCTCCCTTCTCCACTTCTCCATTACACTTGAGTTAAATGTTCCCATAAAATAGAAAGTTACTTTAATCACTACCATTTATGTCAGACACCATTTTTACACTACATGTACCATCTAATCCTCATAAAAACCCCAGGAGGTGGGCATGATAATTATCCTCAATTTACAGATGAGAAAATTAAGGATATATCAGAGGATCACTAAGGGAATCTAGAAAGTCTCTGTTAAGTGAAGATGAAGAATGTATCCTTTTACAACTCTCCAGGAAGATACACATAAAAACGTAGAAATATACACAAGTTAGAAAAATTCTAGCAGATCAATAAAGAATGATGCAATTAGAAAATCACCCTTTGCGATCTCTAGTGAAATGATGAACCTAGACAATGATTACAATACATGACAGAACCCTTAGGTGAAGAAAGGTTGATGGGGCACTTCAGAATGGAGAGATGAGGCTGAAGATACTTGTACCCACCAAGAATTAATCTTATCTCTAAAAGGCAGACATGTGTGCCTCCTGATGGGATGTTACACACAGGAACACTTACGTACTCTTGAGAAACCACCTGAATCTAATCAAATTTCTACCTACCAGTTTACAGAAAACATAAAACACCAGGAAATGGTCGAATTCAGAAAGGGAGGAAGGGTGGGGAAGCTATTAAGCTATTACAGTCATGCACCACTTAAGGACAAGTTACGTTCTGAGAAATGCATCATTAGGCAACTTCATCAGGGTGCACTTACACAACCCTAGATGGTATAGCCTACTACACACCTAGGCTAGATGGCATACTATTGTCGTATATGCACTCTGGTGTTGACCGAAACATCGGTATGTGGCACATGACTGTACAGAGTAAAAGACTTTAGAGGCCATCAAGTAAATGTAACCTGTTGACCTTGTTTGGGTTCAGATTCAAGCAAACCAACTATGGAGAAACTGAGACAATTCAGGGAATCTGAACGTGAATTAGATGTTAATTGTATAAAGGCACTGTGGTTATCTTTTTAAAAGCCCTTGTCTTAGGTGAAATTTTACATCTGCATTTGCTCTAAAGTAATCCAGCAATAACTGATTCAGAATCATCGCCAGATGCTAAAACCAGTGGAAGACTGTAAGAGAAAAGAATATCCAGTCTCAAGTTTGTCACTCCACAAATAATTTATTAATTACAAAAAGAAAAAGGGTACATTTACAATGGAGCAATCTAGTGGATATCATCTAAATCAAATGATTACCTAAAGTCGACAGTGGGATAAACCGACATGCCTCCTGATACAATATACTGACATCCCTAAGTAATATTCATGCCAACCATATTTAACCTATGAGAAAGCAGCTAGACAAATCCAAATTGAGAGATTCTGCAGACCAGCAGGCATGGACTCTGCAAAGTGCCACTGTCGTTAATGACAGGCTTGAGAACTGTTCTAGATCAAAGAGGCTAAACAACAACTTGATACAACAGTTAATAAATATATATATATATGGACAATTTTAACAATTGGTGACCCAAGCAAAAAGCTTACAGGTATTAACTGAATTGTTCTTGTAACTCTTCTAAAGATTTAAAATTTTTAAATAAAGAAAATATAAAATACTCCAGAGAAATGGGGGAGAAGTGGTGGAGATGAAGAAACATTGGTTAAGTGTTGATTAACTGTTGAAGTTGGCTGATGGTTACAATACAGAGTTCATTAAATTATACACTTTTATTTATGCCCAGGTCTTCTCATTTGTATAAAATGGGAAAAACATGTACCTCAAGGCAACGTCAAGATCAATTACTAGGGAAAAAAAAAGTCCTGTAGAAAAAAATTAAGCATTAAACAATTATCATGCACTGTCAATTCTTTCAGAAAAGGTTTGAAGATGACATATAAAACAAACAAAAGCCTGATGAACTGAATGTAAGTTAATGTAACTACTCCAAGGCCTCTGCACTTGCTCCTTCTCTTCTGTCCCCAATAAATGGCCATGGCTTGCTCCCTAGCTTCATCTTGAAGTCTCTGCCTTGCCTGGGCATTCTAACGAAAACGGAACTTGCCATATTTTGTCCCTTTATCCTGCTTGGTTTCTCTTCGATAGCATTTGCTAGATTGTCTCCCTTACCAGAATATAAATGCCCCTAAAGCTGGAACTTTTTCTTACAGTTTACCGCTATCTTCCCCAAACACATGGGAGTGCTGGGACCTACTAGGCACTCAAAATAAATGTGAAGTATTTTCTTCAATCTAAAGGGACACATAACTATACTACCACTACAATGTACACTCTTTTCTACAGAATCGGTGATTAAAAGTATAGCTTCTAGTTTGCGACTGACTTTAGAATCCTGGCTCAACCACTTACCGAGCTACTGTGTGACCCTGGGCACCTTTCGCTTGTTTTTTCATTTGTAAAATAGAAATCACACTATCCAACTCTTAATACGGCTGAGTACTGAAAAGGAAAAAAAATTTATATATGTATGTATGTATATGTATATATGTGTATATATGTACACACACACACACACACAAACCCTGCTTCTATAAGCCACTAAGAATTAGGTATTACAAACCATAAGGTTTATAGAAGTAGACCATCCATCCAAACAGGTCAACTCTATGGTCACCCTTGTATTTTCTGTTCTCATCCTACTTGGTTCCAATTTTACGTTCCTAGAAGAACAGATAAAAAAGCTTCTCATTTTTCCATGTGACTGAAGCCAAAAAATGTAAACACAAAAGTCTTCCTAGTAGACTAGATTCTAATTCTCCCAGGAGGCCAAGTCATAAATAGAAGATCCTGAAATTGGGAGATATGCAGCTAGATTTTTCTCTTGTTATTTCAAATATAGAACAAGTAGACTGAAATAAAAATATAGAAATAGTATCAAAACTGCCTTCGTTGGATGTCAGAAGGTAGAAGATCTTGAAGTTATAGTTTCCAATTATTTCATCCTAATCAGATAAAATATTAAAGAAATTACATTAGGAGAAATTTCTTTGCTTCACTTTAATCTTCTTAAATGGAATATGCAAAAACTCCTGGTCCTCAGTCCACACGTGAGAATGGCACACCTGGGACCAACAGGGCCACCGGGTCTGCCAGACATAAGATCGTCCCTGATGGAAACTTGGTGTCCAAGGTTTCCAGACAATATACTTCACACAATTGCCTTCTCATATAAATGCTAACAAAAGGCAAGTAGTACACCAGCAAAAGAACGACAATCAAAACAACCTACTATACTGGGTCATATATCTACTTGACAGGTTCAAGCAACTTAAAAGGACACTTTTTAATGACACCTTTCCTGTAACATATGCCTGGCAAAGAGCCTACCCCCGAATTTAGCTTTTCATTCAACAGAAACTCACCTTAAATCTGAATCTAAACCAGTACTGAATGTTGTTTTATATTCCTAATTTGCATATAAAACACCTGAACACAAACTGAAAACAGGGCAGATGTCTGGGACTGGTTCTCCTCCCTTCTGAGAGAGGAGACCGCACAGGGGTTCCCACATAAGGATCTTCCCAGCACCTCCAAGTGCCACTACGGTCTGGTCACCAGAGCGAGAATTTTCTCATGCCCAACTACATCAACAGTAATCTGGCTCTTACAGCTTACTTGAGATTCTTCAGCTGACCAAATTAAAGCATTTTAACAGCCAGGATGGGAGTCAAGGAGAACGCTTTAAAAACTTAAGTCTAAACAAAGACAAAACTGGGAATTCTTCATTCTGGGGTGGAAGCAGGCAAACGCCAGCTTATGAACATTGAGGGTTCCAGGTTGAGGTTATAAATCCACTTTCACTTGCAATTCCGTTTTTAACCTCTCATCCACACCAACCTCTACAGAAGTATTCTCAAAGTGGGTAGGGATTCCCTTTAACTAGGGTACTGCAATCATAACAACGATTGTGGGCGTGGGGGACAGACCAACTGTACCCTGGACTTGAAAGCTAGGGAAGAATGAATTGCACTTTTCTTTTTTATTTGAGATCTGCTGTTATATATTTGGAGTGAGAGTAGGAAAGCGGGAAAGACAAAAAAGGACAGTCAGTCAAGATAATAACTTGGTTTCCACCCTATGGAAACACGAAGCCTGGTCAACAAAACATTTTGTCCCCTTATTCTACACTCAGACTAGAAAAGCACAAAACTTTTTTTTCCCATGGTAACATGATATTCCAAGGACCGTGGGTCATACGTGAACTTCAAAGATATACCCTGAGCAAAAAAATGTCATTTTCTAGACAAGCAGCCTTTGCCCAGAAGCAGTATTTCAAACCCCTAGATTAGGTTAGTACAATCGCCCAGACATCCAAGGAAAAAATGGACAACGAATACCAATTTCTGACAGTTTACACTAAGTCATTCTTCAGTCCTGGTACAACTCTCTGCAGTCTATATGTACACATTAGCCAAAGTGGGCATACATAATCCAGTAGTCCAAAACTGGAAATTGATACTACTTTTAAAAACTGAACATGTTTGCCATTTACTGAGCATCTTATAAATTCTACTATAAACCAATGACCAATTACCAAGGTGGGTTTTTTTCAACATATAAGCAGCAGTTTCTAAAACCTAAATGCTGAAAGAGAAGTCTACAGACAATTAAGGACATGTTTAAAAAACACCTAAAGCCTATTATCTAAATCAGAAATTATAAGATGGTGGCCATATTTAACCAACAGATACATTTATTTGGTCCATGGTGCTGAAATATTTTTGAGTTAGTTGCTAACATCCAAAATATCAGATCTGTAAAATCTGGATTTCTGGTTAGGAATAGGATAGAAAAGGAGGAGCTGGCCCACATCCCCTATACCAATAATAGACTGGAATATAAGCACCAGCAGGAGTGTGCACGCTGGCAGATCCATATGCGCACGTGCGTGCACGCACACACACATACACTCTCTCCCCCCGCAGCAGCTCTTCCATTTTGCCACAGGCCCACCCAACTCTTTCCATTCTGAATTAAAACACTCCAAACTATGACAAAATAATCTGAAGCTAATAACATTCATACTTACCCAGTTTTAAACACAATAATTAGAATTTAACATACAACCCTTCTACTTTGGCAACTTTGTTAAACAGCTTTGATTAATCAATACATTTACACTTCACATTGTCATCTCCCAAAAAAAGAATGAAAATGATTCGTTACCAGCATTACTATTATTCATCGTCACATTCCTGTTTCTTCATCCATTATACACTTACATACACATTTCCCAAGTCTGCTTCATACAGTGCCCAATACCCTATACCATCCAATATCCCATTATGCAGCTTAAGAGTAAAATAAAATAGCTACAAAAAAAAAGTCAAATTCAGTCTGAAATAAAGTTGGATTGAAAATATTGAGAGTTAAACACATTATCAAAAAAAAAAGACGCATATTCTCTTGTAAAAGTTCTTATTTTGGACTTGTTGGATCGCAGGTACTCCTGGCTTATAAGACAATTACTAAAAAAAAAAGCAATTAAGCATGTTAATAAAATATATACATTCCAGCAACATGTGCTATAAACTAATACTATGAATTTCTTTACAAAGATGAAATCTGTACCAACAGAAACAAACTTTTTAAAGTCATCAATTAAAAGGAAAAATGTAGTTTTATAATACCTTTCAGCATCAAAAATGAAAAGTAAAATCCTAACTCAAAAGACCACTTTGCAGCAGAATCAGTCGGGCTATATATCTGCTCCCTCTACTGATTCTACTGAAAAGTGGTCATTCCTACAGCGTTAGCAGTTGGACAATTAGCAATCAAATACTGAATAAGTTAAAATACTAAGTTTTACCCCCACACCTGCTTCAAATCACCTTAGCTTAGACTATCTAAAGTGCATAATTTTCTTTAGATTTTCTCAGTCTATGGCCATTCTTCCCTGAACAAGTCCAATCCCATCTGATCTCAGAAGCTAAGCAGGGTCGGGTCTGGTTAGTACTTGGATGAGAGACCACTTAGGAAGACCAGGTGTTGTAGGCATAAAAATAAGGGACTGTAAACTGACAAGGTCCTTGCAATCTGTGAAGTCAACCAAGGGTTGCCTCGCCTAAAAAAATAAAAAATAAAAATAGATTTTCTCTACTCTCCACTTGAATTTTCCCAACCTTCTCGCCTAAAAAACACATTTAAGTCTAAGAACTAGTTATATAAAGTCAGATGGACGAGATGAACACAAAGTCCATATGCAAACAGTTTAGTTCTTGATGAGGAATCTCGGTGCACAATGGTAAAGGCCAAAAGCTGTTGAATAAATGATACCCATCTCTCCAACAAAGAGGTCATTCTAAGTTGGTGAAGTTCATTGGGTACCTCATAGAAACACTCTATACCTCATAAATGAAAAAGCTTGCCTTTGTTTAATTAGCATGCAAGCTATTAGGTAAAATGGTTCATGTTCACTAACTCAAACATTTACTGAGCAAGTAATATATCCTGGGTTTGACTCAGTCTTAGATTCTGATAAAATAACAAAAAATTTTATCTCTGGGAGTCTCTTCATCAATAAAGTGTGAATGGAAAACTAGGCAATGAAGTTCAGTAACTTGCCTGGGACCACAAAGCTACTTTAATGACACACTGAACACCTACTACCTCCAAGGTCATGTTTCAACTTTCTCTTCAAAGACTCTCTAACGTAGGGAACACTCCCACTTTATTGATGAGGACATGAGGATCCAAAAGGTTTAAGATCCTTAGGAAGTAGGTGTCAGAAACCAAAACCAGACTGATCTCTTTCTGAAGCCCTTTCTAGGATCTCAGTGCCAGTTCTTTAACTCCAACGTAACACGACCAGCAGTATCTTCATTTTGAAGCTTATGTTCTTCCATCACTGACATAACAAACATCAGACCACTTACTGAAGCAGAAGCCTTTGTATCCAAAACAATCATATCGAAAAGAGGGGAAAAAAGGAATTAAAGCCAAAGTAGGAAATCAAAAAGATCATACATACATACCTTAAAACATTTTATTTAAGTTTAACACGTAAAGGTACATGTATTTGCCAATCTTAATATGGGGTCAAAGCACTTGGAGAACAGGATCGATGATGTGGAATTCCTTGCTGAGTCAAGTTCCTTTTGCTTGATCTAAACCACATCTGTAAATGTATCATCTACAATTCCCATTTCCGGTTTCATTAAAGTGGACAGCTTTAAGAAATTCTTGTAAAGCAGTCTACATACAGAGTCCTCCTGGACTAGTTATTCTTCCTCCCAAACTGTTAGTTATTGCAGCCACATCTAATTCTAAAGCCATTACTTTAGTGACTCACCTTCATCAAATCTTTCCAAAGAATCCAACTTGGTTTCCAGGGGGAAAAAAGTTTGCACTCATTTTATCAGTCGACATGTTTCAATTATTGTTGTAAAAACAAGATTACCTGCCATGAAACAGTGTTGGAAACCAACACAACTTCTGGCAAGCATACAACTCGCCCAGTGCAAGCGAAAGTGCACTAACTTGAAAGCAGCTTACTAGCACAAGAGGTCAGCATGCTATCTCGTATCCAAGAAGTGTTTTAGAGATGAGTAGTAATCCTTATAAGGTGGCTGAGTGAGCATAGACCTTATGTGCAAGCAAAGGACAGAAATGAAACAGATTTGACCCTCAGAATTTGTAATCTAGCAAAGGAATAAGAAACATTCACCAATTAACTGTAATACAAAGTAAAAACTGATCCATGTAATAAGACACAGGAAAATACCATGCAAATTCAAAGGAGAGACTATAGTGTGTACTCCAATAGTTGTTTAATGTACCAAATGCGTTAAATGAACTTGAAGCAGGTTTTCATGGAGATAATGGGGTAATGTGGAAAGGGAGGATATTCCAAGAAAAGTAGTGTGACACAGGCACCAAATAAAATAAAAAGGAATGATATTAATGGGGATCTGCAGAAACTTGGTTTACTCGGTACATGGAATGGAGATGGAAAGAAATTGAGATGAAGTTTAAAAAAAAATGTTGGAGTCCTATCAGAGGCGGCCTTGGATGCCAGGGTTCATCTGAATGTCTCTTTTTCAAAAGAAGTGTGCTGTAATTTGACAATGGTGTTGACACATTGGACTAACATGTAAAGGCAATTAAAT
Organism: Eidolon dupreanum; assembly: GCA_028627145.1. NCBI lineage: Eukaryota > Metazoa > Chordata > Mammalia > Chiroptera > Pteropodidae > Eidolon > Eidolon dupreanum. The sequence continues at coordinate 4,780,548 of CM053507.1, forward strand.
AATCAGAAAGACAACACTATATAATGCTTTGTATTTTGTTAAAAATGCATCTTAACTTAATTCTTTTAAAGTTTCTCAAGAACATTTACTTTTGTACCAAGAAGCATATTTACAGGCATTAACTCCTCAGTAGGATGTTAGAGTGAACAGCTAAGAAAATACAAGAGTAAAGCAAGAAATATGAGACTAAGGCAGAGAACAGACTATATGGGACTTAGATTGAAGAATTACAAAGAGTGGAATTTGTTCAGCCAATTAACTGTAATACAAAGTAAAAACTTCTGTCAGGCGACAGAAGACAGAGAACCCGCAAACGGAAATAAGACAAGTTTGGGGGTAAGGCAACTCATTAAGTTTAAACCACATTTGAGTTTGCAGTGCCAAGGAGGCTATAACCAGGAGAAAGGAAAGTACAAAATGCCAGAATTCTTAGCTTGTTACCAAAAAAGGCAAGCCATCCAATGTGAAGGTCAAAGGTATGGTATATAAAGAGGAGGGAAAGAAAGAAACCAAAGCAGAAATGTCAGAAAACAGCACCATAAGAAGCTAAGAGAAATGCTAAACCTGGGAAATTATGTCTGTACACTCTAAATCGGGAGTAAGCAAATTTCTTCTGTAAAGAATAACATAGTAAATATACATAAAGTTATATTCCAACATACCTATATTTATGGACTTTGAAATTTTTACTTCATGTAACTTTCATGTCATAAAATTTTGATTTTCCCCCCAACTATTTAAAAACGTGAAATCCTTTCTCAGCTCACAGACCATTCAAATACAGGTAACAGGCTGGACTTGGCCTGTGAGCCAGTATGCCAACTCCTGCTCTAAGAGCAACAAAGATAAGAGAACTGGATTAACTGTCCTTTTATTTTTTATTTTTCCTTTAGATAAACTGAAAATTTACCATTCATTAAATTTGAATGATTTCCTTAAATTTTTCTAATTCCTGAAACTTAATTCCTTTAAGAGATAACTACATGTTGTTTATAATAAGCCTTATTAAGAACACTGCCTTCCACTAAAAAGAGGTATTCCTTACCTTGAACAGAAAAATTACAACCGTACTACAAATACAGCAAAGGCACTAAATGAAAAACATTACTTCTGAATTTGCCCCTCATTGCTTTCAAACTCTTACTTTTCTTTAAAGTGATTTTATAATCTAAAGGTGAGATGATTCAATAGCAGTCTGCATATAAATACCTAGATTTTTAAAACCTAGAGACATCAGTATTGAATGTGTGAGTCATGAGTAACAATTAAGAAAAAAATTCACTGCAGAATGTCAACTTCTGACAGGCATTCATCATAAATACAAACCATGTCTGGTGAGGAAGGACTCCTTACCCCCAAGCCACTCCTTGTACCTTAGCGGTAGCTCAGGGGCAGGAACAGGACTCCTTCTTCAATCGCTTGCTGCGGCAATAAGCTGTAACCCAAGAAAACTTTAATACCAAATGAAAGTACAGCATTGTCCACAAAGCTCAAGTCTTTCATTACTGGATAACTATTTTGTCTAGTTTCAAGGAGACAAAACACTAAGGGTGATTATTAAGACACATGCAAAGCTGTTCCGGGAGGGCTCATGAGACTAACTCAGCCATCTGACAGCTTGAACAAAGATGTTCCATCTGAACTTTTGTCTACCGCCACCTGAGAGTAGAAATGTCACCATTCCCTAGTCATCATATTGCCAAGCAAGCCAAGCTACAATGACTAGGATCCGCTAGTCCCATACTTGAGTTCATTAGCACCCTGCTCTCCAAAGGTATCTAAAATGCAAACATTTTGTAGTTGTTACTTTCAGAAGCTCCTAACTTGGATACAACTCTGGGATAAATACAAAACTCTTGCCAGGTTTTCTAACCAAAAAAGCTTGAGCGAAGAGAAACAGAAGTAACTCTTCACCACACAATCAGAAAACCTTCCGCTTTCTACATTTTAGAAACTGCAATAGCATTATGCTTGATATCTAAACTTATAAAACCCAGGGGGCAAATTAAACTTATTATATCATAAAACTCTTTGCCTACAAAAAAACTATTTCAATGAGTTATCTTAAAATTTAAAATGTAATCTGCTTTTCAATTAAATTAAAAGAAATATTAAACAGAAATTAACTTGTAAAGTGTTTTAAAGAAAAAAAATTTAAGATTTCTAAAGTAGTAATCTGCTTTTATTCCTATTAGAAAAATATATATGAGGACATACAAATGCTATTTTATTATACACACGTGCATTCATTTAGCAATTAAGATAGCTATTATTTAAATCTTTAATTCCTCATGTAAAAATTCCTGAGTAGCAAGAGAAGACTTCAGGAAGAAACACTCTCCCAAGGCTTTCATAACTAAATATGCCAACTCTGGGCAAGTATAATAAGATGATAATTAAAGTGTTCCTAAACTAAGTAACCAAAGAATACAGATGCTCTGCATAGATCTTTTTTTCACCTCAAAATCTCTTCCTGAACCCATCCCAAGTGTAAAAATTATCAAGTTTACCCAGCTTTTCCTATGCTTCTCTGCACAGTAGGCGGCTTTATCATTCATGTATTGGCAACTCAGTCTTTTACCTAACTGAAATTAAATGTCAATCTTTTAAATCTAATTTTGAAGCGAAATCAAAAGACATCAGCCATTTTCTGACTCCTGAGAGGAGAGACCAGAAATGAGTCTCAGACCTCACTCTCCAAATGCATGACCCCTGTTCTTTCTACCTGAATGATCCCACTGCAAAAGGACTGGGTGGAATTAGAGGGAGAACTTGCCCTCTCATAGGCAATTTGTTTCTTTTCAGTTAGAAAAGGTCTTCCACAAGCTGAACTGAGACTGCCTGGGGACCTGCAGCCTGTGCTCTTTCCTCGGTAGCTATCTATGTCCTTCCACACTATAGCCTTGAATACTGTGTTTTCCAGAAGCAAATAAAACTCTTTCGATGTTATATAGGTATAACAATACTTTCAAAATCCTTTTTATTCTGGACTCTTGTATAAATACGGTCTAAGCAACTATCTTTTCGAACAGCTTTAGCCATTACCTTTAAAGGCCTGCAATGTCCACTACTTTCCTATGTCCAATTTCAGAATTTAACTACATTTTTACTAACTTTTCGTGTTAAATTAAAAGTTGGGGGGAAATAGACATGACTTTACATACATAGATTAAAATAAAATTCAGGCTAAACACCACCTGCAAATAAACTCCTCCTTGGGAGGAACTGGTATCTACACTCATAAACGCACAGGGTAGAAGGGCAACAAAAGCAGAGACTCCTAACTCTCAAGTGCAAACTGAGAAAAAGATAGCATGGAACTTCTAAGTGACTGATTAATACACAATTGTATAATTCAATACTCATTCTATATACTACTACACCCTAAAATCTTTCAATGGAGACTCTCACCAATGACTTTGCTACAACATGTGGGTCTCCATAAGAGATGCTGTGAGAGTCTCCACACTGTACTTGCATCTTAAACTGAAAAACTCTTGTATGCTCCATTTAAAGGAGTCCAGCTAGGGGGTCAAAGAAAATAAATCAGTAGGGGAGAGGGGAGTAATACTCTACAAGAGACTAGAAATGCTCTTTAGGCTTATAGAGCACCACAGCAAAGAAACAGGGAAACACCTCTGGGAATCCAAGGCTGGAAAAACTACATTCTCTCAACTTCCATTTCTGCTCTAAGAGTTGTCTAACAGTGTATTTCTTCAGTTACAAGATTTGTAAATTATCTGGGCAACAGGGGTTATAAGCCATCACATTAAAGGGATACACTGTAAAAGTTAATACATTTCAGAACCTAAAAATATGAATAGTATGCAACTTAGAATAGTTACACTAGGCTTCCTGCAATAGGACCACAAACTGCTTAAGATTAGAACTGAGGTTTCTCAAGCCTCCCAAATGGGGCTACAAGCTCAGAGCGGCATTTTGAATTAAATAAACCTAGCATTAACTTTTTCCACTCATTTACTCCCAAGTATTGGTCTTATTTTAGAATCCAATTTTCTTGAATTAAAAGCAAAATTGTTCAAAACCATGAAGTCTTTGTTATACATTTACAGTCTACTTAAAAAATAAGTTTTGTGAATCAAAAAAAAAAATTTTTTCTTGTTTAATCTTATTTAGGTCAATGAACTCCAAACAAGAGGCAATAGTGGCTTCCTCCTCCAGGGAGGAGTTCACCTTGTTTATCTGCTAAGGTTTATTTTTTTTCCCCTGCCCTCCTGTGAGGATTTCAAGGAAGGTACTGAATTACTATTTTAACCAAACTGTACTATGTGGCTTATCTGAACTAGGGTATAAAAATGTATGCTCCATATACGGGAGCATACAAAAACAAAAACAAACAAAAAAAAAACTGGATACAAAAAACACATTAACATAATAAAAAAATACATTTAATATACTTGCAGCCATGCTAATGGATGCACTTAACAGCTATTGCAAAATACAAGAGTTCCAAATTTTCATTTCAAATATTATGCCTATACCCTGATTCTTCAATGATCACCTGTTTCCTCCTTCAAACAAGGTGACACAAAGGAAATTTAACATTTTCCAGTTTCTAAGGTATCTCCTAAAACGCACAGATTAAAGGGCTTAAACAATTTCCAAATAGTTAAACATGTTTCCTTTTCAATAAGGTGCTTTTTGTTTTTCATTGTTCCTATTCTCTTTAAGCAGTATATCTTAGTATGAAAAGTGGAGGTCCACGAATGGTGGAGTACACTTCAGGGGCTAGACAACACAATCTTATTTTCTCCCGAATGCTGGAATAACAAGCTTTGCCTGACTACACTCTTTAGACCTGATCAAGAGGCAATAGTATCTTTTCCCACTTTATAGGGTGAAAAGAACGTAACCATTTCACAACATTCAGTGATTGTTACTTTTTCTATAGACACTGGACCATGGATCCAGGTTTAAGTTCAACAAAACTTCCTAATAGCTATTCTTCAAAATTGAATGAAACATAAAATGTGCCCAGGCCTCTAGTGCTGTAAGAAGCTATGTTTTCAAAGTACGGACATAGTATTTTTTATTAATAGCTGGGGGTTAAAAAAAAAAAGGCATACACCACATTCTACGTTACCGAATTCACGGAAGAATGGGGGTTTCAGCGACGGCTTGAGGAGTACCTGACCCAGAATAGAGGACGAAGAAGAGCTGCCTCCGGGCCGCGGGCCCCTGTCCTTGGCCACACCATCACCTGAAGTGAACGGGCTGCTGGTTCGCTTATCATCCCTCCAAACCTGAAATTCCCTACCTCAAGATCAATCAAAAGCAGGGGGAGAAAAGTTTCTTCCAGAAGGCGCAAAAAAGGTCACAACTTGGATGAATGAAACTGGGCTAAAGACACCCGGAGCAGGAGGATTTTCGCTGAAGTCAGAAAAAGAAAAGTCAAAGATTTTTTTGTTTGTTTGTTTGTTTGTTTGTTTAACGTGACAGCGGTTATACGCGACCGTGGTCCAGAGAACTGCACAAACACGCTTTGGAGAAGGTTTTATTGAGCGCGGACGGTTCCGGGGCGGCCAGCCGGCGCTAGCGTGGTGGCGGGTGGCGGGTGGCGGGTGGCGGGCGGCGGGCGGCGGAGACGGAGCGGGCGGAGGTGGAGCGGACGGCGGCGGGGCCGGAGACAAGGCGGCTTCGCGGCGACGGGAGCGGGGCCGGGCGCTCGCGCGTGTCTTCCCGCGGACCTTCCGCTGGGCTCCCGCTGCCCGCCCCGCACCCCCCCACCCGCCCCGTCCACCCCGGCCGGCCGGCCGCGTGCGAGGCACACCCTCCCGCGGCCGCGCTCCCGCACGGGCACACCCCCGCCTCCCGCGCGCACGCGGCCTCGCCGCGCCGGCCGGCCCACGCGCGCCCCCTCGGTGCGGACGCCCGCCGCCCGCGCGGGCCTCCTCTGGGCCATGCGGGAAGGGCGAGGGGCGGTGGCCTAACGGCCGTGTGGGGAGCCCGCGCGGGGAGGCGGGTTCTGAGGGGAAGGTCACTTACCCGCTGCATGGCTTTCAGAATCAAAGCCAGCTCGTAGCGGGGCATGCCCAGAGGCACGGCGCGCGGCTCCGCACCGAGCCGGCTCCCGAGACGCTTGAGAGGCGGGGACCGCGGGGAGCTGCCGAGCTGCTGGGCCAGGAGGCTCCCGGGCGGCGAAAGCGCGGTGGGGCCGCGCGAGCCCGGGCTTAAAGGCTCTGGCAGCTGCGCAGACGGCCCGCCACGCCCCTTCGGCGCGCCACGCCCCCCGCGCGCAGGCCACGCCCCCTCCCCGAGGCGGCCGCGCCCCCTCTGCAGCGGTGCTCCCCCCCGGCGAGCCAGCGCCGCCGGACCCTCAGCCCCCGCGGGACCGCCTGGGACAGCGCCGAGGGCTTGGCCCACGAGACTCCACGCCCCCTCCGATCTTGCTGCCGCGCCTGCTACCTACGATTCTCGAACCAGCTGGAACTTTCCATGCCTTCCGTTTCATCCTGGGAGGCGGGCGAGCGTGCGCCCTCGTGTGCGCGTGCGCTGCTGTGCTGTCTCGTCCGTGCGCGCGCTTCTCGCCTGTGGCTCCCCGCTGTGAGGCACCCTCTCAGTGGCCTCGCTCTTTCGGGCGGGGTTGCGACCGCATGGGGGGCTCTCCTTGCCCCCGGCTGCGCACAGAGGTTCTGGAACGTTCCCGCTTCGGACTGCATCTCCCCGCCCCCGCGCTGGGTGCTCAAGGCCGGCGGGAGATGCCCGGGGCGGCCTGCCACTCAGGCCCACTGCCCACTGCCCATCGTCCTTGCGCGGCCGCAGGCGCGGCTTCCCGGGGCCCCTTCCCTGGCGCGGCGGGCTCGAAGCGCAGACTGGGCCGCCGCGCGGGTTCCGGTCGGGCCCCTTTCCTCGCCGGCTCCCTGACCTTGGGCAGGCTCCTTGCAGAAAGGGCACGTGGAGGGCACCTACTTTCCAAGGCAGTGATGCCTTTGAGCGACTTATTGCACGTAAGCCGTTGAGAATCATGCCTGCACATAGGGGCGACACGGGACATTTGTTGTGTGAGCCCGGCATGACCCACGTGTTGTTGCCAAGGACAGGCTAATGCTTTGGCTCAAACCAAAGTATTAGATGCTGGGCGTTTATTCAGAGGACCATCTGAGTACTGTAAAACCACAACCGCCTGGAATCAGAGTGTTGTTCCCTGTAGGGAGGGGGGTCTCATTCTGCACTCCCCTCGGCCCCCAAACGTGGGCGCAGGGCTCGCCTCTCCCTCCAGCAGTGGACTGTACTCGCTGTCAGAAGTTGTACTGAATGCATTTTTCTCCAGCTCCACTCCTTAGAGATTGAGGCCCCTGGCCTTACTTTCCCCATTAAAAGGGTCTGTAAGTGAAATGTTTGCCAACTTTAAAGTGCCTCAATGTTAACAGGTAAAACTTACTGAGTACTTACTGTGTATCAGGCACCATGCTGAGGCTGTTACATGTATCATAAAATTCTCATTATTATTAACCCCACTTTAGAGATTCAGAAATATAGGCATGCAAAAGTTATGTAACTAGCTCCAGGTCAAACAGACTAACAGAGACAAAATTTAGACCCAAACTATATGAAGGCTGAGCCCATACTCTTAGTCCTGCCTCTGATTCTCCACACAGATTAAGATGGTGATATGCAGTGGTTTTACCATGTATTTCTTCTAAACCAAGAATAGAAATCCTTTGTCATCTTATTCAGCGACCTTACTATTTCTCATCTCCAACCTTCCACCACCCACAAAAAGTAAGGATGGTTTGAACACAACCTTTTCTGTGATATCTGGCTTTTTGTATTTTCTATTCTTGGACTTTTCCATAACCCATGTTCTTCCAAAGACAAACCATACAGGTCTAAGTACAAATTACCTGGTTAGTGTAGACTAATTTCACATTTAGTTAAAAAATAGTAGAATACTAAAGTAACATAAGGAAGCAAAGAATTTCTGGACCTTTGGAAGTGAGTTACAAGTTTTCCAGCATGGTCCCTACTTCAAGGATCCTTCACATTATGGACCACATGTCAAAGTTTGGGAATGAGATAATATGGACCCTGAAGTAATATGCCAAGCCAAAGACCAGGGCAGTCCCATAAGCTGACTTCAATTGTTAACATTTCCTCTTGAAGCTTCACAATTTTTCCCTAATACCCAGAGATGCGTGAGGATCTGGCTTCTTCCTCTACTCCCTCTAACCTGACAAGTGGCGTAAGGAAATGCCTCACCATAGTCAGCACCCCAACCCCTAAGCTCGTGTCTACCCACTGGCTCATCCTTTTTCTTCTGAAAGGGAAAGAGAAGGCAGTTACTCTGATTTCCACTCCTTCAACCTTTTTTTTTTTTTAAGCACACTACCAGAATGCTGGTAGAAGTCATTAAAAATTAGTAATAAAATCACAAGGAATGCTGCTGCAAATTTACTGTCTCTCTGCTGTAACTACAATCAACTTCACCAAAAAGATTTCTTGAGTCTTATACTATGTATAGTCAGCATTTAGATATATTTTAAAAAACTGCAATAATTAATGTATTAATTTTTTAAAAAATTATTCTGATACTTAGGAATAAGCCTAACCAAGGCAGTGAAAGATCTGAACATGGAAAACTATAAAACATTAATGAAAAAAACTTAAATAGACACAAATAAATGGAAAGATATCCCATGTTCATGGATTAGGAGAAGTAATATTATTAAAATGCCTGTACTACCCAAAGCCATCTACAGATTCAATGCAATCCCTATCAAAATCCCAACAATATTTTTCACAGAAATGGGAAAAAAATTGTACAGTTCATGTGGAGCTGCAAAAGACCCCGAATAGCCAAAGCAGTTTTGAGCAAGAACAAAGCCAGAGACATCACACATCTTGATTTCAAACTATATTACAAAGCTATGGTAAAAGAGTATGGTACTGGCATAAAAAAAAAAAAAAAAACAAATATAGACTGATAAAACAGAATAGAGAGCCCAGAATAAACTCACTCCTATACAGGCAACTCATCTTTGACAAAGGTGCCAAGACTATGTAATGGGAGAAAGATAGTCTCTTCAATAAGTGGTTTCGGAAAACTGTATATCCACATGCAAAAGAATGAAATTGAACCCTTATCTTACACCTGAGACAAAAAATCAACTCAAAATGGGTTAAAGATATAAACATAAGACCTGAAGTGATAAAACTAGGAAAAAACTTTGGGAAAAGGCTTCTTGACATTGGCCTTGACAACAATTTTGTGGATATGACACCAAATGCACAGGCAACAAAAACAAAAATAGAAAAGTGAGATTGCATCAAATTAAAAAGCTTCACAGCAAAGGAAATAATCAACAAAATGAAAAGGCAACCTATAGAATGGAAGAAAATATTTGCAAACCATATCTGATAAGGGGTTAATATTCAAAATAGATAAGGAACTCAAACAACTTAGTAGCAAATAAATAAATAACCTGGTTAAAAAAATGGGCAAAGGATCTGAATTTCTCCAAAGAAGGTATACAAATGACCAACACGTACAGGAAAAGATACTCAACATCACTAATTATCTGAGAAATGCAAATCAAAACCACAATGAGATATCACCTCACATCTGGTAGGGTAGCCATTATCAGAAAGTCAAGAGATAACAAGTGTTCTGAGGATGTGGAAAAAAAGAATCCTTGCACGCCGTTGCAGTATGGAGGCTCCTAAGGGGAGGGAAAAATAGAACTACTATGTTATTCAGCAATCCTCCTTCTGGTTATATATCTATTAGAATTGAAATCAAGATCTTGAAGATATCTGCACTTCCATGTTCATTGCAGCATTATTCACAATAGCCAAGACATGGAAGCAACCTAAATGTCCATGGGTGAATAAAGGAAATTAATATTTTTTAAAAATGGTGCAATGGAATATTATTCAGCCTAAAAAAAGAAGGAAATCTTGCCACTTCTGACAACATGGATAAACCTGAAGGACATTTTGTAAGTGAATAAGACAGACACAGACACTTATATATAACATATAAAACCACTTATATATCTAATATAGTCAGACTCATAGAAGCAGAGAGTAGAATAGTGGTTGTCAGGAGCTGGGGGGAGGGGAAAATGGGAGGTATTAGTCCAAGAATACAAAGTTTCAGTTATACAAGAAAAAAAAATTGTAACTTAGGGCCTCCAAAACATTTAATATGATAATGTTCAAGATTTGATTAACCAAAAATCTTGATTTATTTTCAAGTATGTTTTCATGGGAGGGAATAGGAAAAAAAAATAAGAACAGAAGTTGAAATTTGATCCTATTTCAAAAAAGTAACCTCAGTGTATGCCCTTGGTCAAATTAATCACCTTTACCTTCTTATTTTATGTTGCTATACAATGAGACTTGAGCTTGAGCTCAAACAAGGTCATTCATTCTCAAAGATAGCTGTCATTTTTCATTATTTTTTATGACTAAATCTAATTTTCAGCACTCACTATAAGCCAGGAGCTGTTCTAAGTGTTTTCATGTATTAACATTCAATTCTTACACAAAGACAGGTGTTAGCACTTGTCTCCCATTTTACAGATGAGAAAAACGAGACTTAACATTCAGCAACTTGCCCCAAATCATACAGAACTCAGAGCCTTCACACTTAGCCCTAATACCACACAGCACCTCAGTGTTCACTAGCCAGTGCAAACTGTGTAGTCAGCTCATCAACAAACATTTATCAAGGTCCTACTGTGTGCTCTCCTCTTTGTGACTGCAGTTCCACTCCCAGCACCCAAATAAGTGGTCTTCCTTTGAGCGACCAAATTCTTCCTTTGCACAGGTTTCTTCCGTCTGCCTTTAAGCACATGTAGGTCTCTTCTAGCTAGAAAAAGCTTTATCTTAAGTCCCTTGCCCTCTCAACTTGTCAGTGTTCTTTCTTTCATAGCCACATTTCTCCAAGTGTCCAATCTAACCACATCTCCTCCCAGCCTTTGCCATCTGTGTTCACCCATACGCTCATCACTGGTCTCCTGTTCACCCGAGTGGCTGTTTCCCAGGTATTAGCGTCAGGGACCCCTCTGCAGTCTGGAGGTTCTCTTCTTTGGCATCCATGACCTGGCATTCTTGGGATTCTCCTTTGCCTCCTGGGCTCTCTTTTCTAGGTATGTTTTCCTTCCCGTACCTGAACATGGCTGTTTTCCAAAGCAAAGAAAAATCCTAGCAGCAGGATTTAAGGCAGGACCTCCACGTCACCTGAATTCCTGTCATCCAAGTGCCCTGGAGTAGGGCTCTCAAGAACTTTGAATTGATCTTTCCCGCCAGGATCCCAGTCTACCGGAAGAGTACAGGTGAAAAGTGGAAAGTGTATAAAATAAGTGATCTCCCAGTCTGTAGATAAGGAATCCGATAAGGAAACAAGGTAAATTATTTATCCCAGGCCACATGCCTCTGGGCTAGCGCAACTCAGAGGAAAAAAAAAAATCTTGTTTACCAGATTCTTTGACCTATCCACATGTTATGTGCTATGATGTCAGTTTTATTACAGCTAATGAATAAATCCACAGTGAAGGTAGTTGTCCAGTATTCTAAAAGGTGAGTTCTAAATATCACTGGAAAGAAGTAAGATAAACACAAATCATCATTCTGTTTATGTAACTCTGTGTCTCCACATACAACCCTTAGAAAGTGAAGAAATGTGAATGTTTTCAATTAATGGAGAAAATAATCCCATCATCAAACCATGTCACATTTAAGCTGACAGTCCTCACTCTTATCAGGTGGGGTGGGATGGTGCACTCCACATTTTGAATCTCACTTCACTAAGACCTGGGATTGTTCCACAGCAAATTGCTCCCAGGACCTAGACCTGTAAAATCTTCCTCTGCTTGGCTGCTCAGTATGGATCTCTGTCCTCCGCCAATCGCCCAGACCCAAGTCACAACATTTCAAATATATTTTGTTTTTAAATGACCCTACTGGCATTTCCTAAACTCCCTACAACCAGCCTCATTCACCGGTTTAGATCTTCTTGGCGTGTTAACTTGTCTTTGATTCTTTTCTGTCTTCTCAGTAAGCTTTAGGTGCTATCTAAAATAATGTTCGCCTATCTCACTCAGCCCACTTGCACGTGCTGTTATGGGCTGTGTCTTGCAGAATGAAACACTGCATGTACCATATATATTGGGAGGTCTTTAAATATATTCCTCTCTTAATCCACCTCTTCCCAATTATTTATCTAATTTTGATCAACTAGGTATGTTTTTCTACTTGTAGGGGGGACATGGTGAGAGGGCTTAAATTTGGGCTTCATTTATAAGAAAAATGAAAAGGTAAAGCAAATGTTGCCTAAATGGGATGTTCCCTTACCTTCACCCCAGCCTATTCACCCCTGCGAAAAAAAATTATTAGATGTTTGTGGGAGATGTTCTCCCTATGATAATATCATTTTTGGAAAGAAATGCTTAATATGTTTTATCACTTTCTAACTTTAAAAAGACAAACTATTTCTTGTATCTCTACTTACTGAAGGAGTTCGTTTTTCTTTGAACATTATTATAAAGTGTCCTCAACAACCTTTTGTGGGCCCCCAGATATTCTTACTGTTAAGTGTCAATAACGTTGGAGGTACTAAACGGCTTTATGTTTTCTCCGCAAGTGCAGAGTTCAAGAGAACACACCCGGAAACAAAGGAAACAAAGGCCATGAGCTAGAGAGGGGTTTCCGGAGGATGAAACAGCATCTGCAGGGGGCTTCTCCAGGGGGCAAGGCTTCCTGGGCGGAGGTGCTAAACAAAGTGGGTGGGAGCACCCTGCAAAATAAACTAGGGGGGGGGGGAGATTACTCAGCATGAGGCCTGAGAGGTGCAGGGCCAGGCCCCAGTGGATTCCAAGCGGGGCAAACATACAAGTAGGGATAAGGTCCGAGGGCATTGCAAAGGCCAAAGCGAGGCTGGAGGCTGGCAGAGGTTGAAGGAGGATGTGTTCGGGAATGGAAGCCGTAGGATTTGGTGACTGACCGGATGTCTGAGGGGCAGCTAGCAAGGCAAGTGTCAGCAGTGGCCCCTAGGTTTCCTTTCAAGAAGCAGTCTTAGTCTATGGCCATGCTACCCTAAAGGCCCCAGATCCCATCTGATCTTAGAAACTAAGCAAGGTGGGGCCTGGTTAGTACTTGGATGGGAGACCACCTAGGAAGACCAGGTGCTGTAGGCATAAAAAAAGAAAAAGAAAAAGGAAGCATTCTGGACTGGCTTTCTTTTGTTCTGGTCACACCCATAGGTGGTATTTCCTCAGCTCCTAATTCATAAAGCTTGTATTACCACTCAGTGTATTAGTGTTTTTTTTTTCTCTGGATGTCTTACCGGCATAAATTTTCATAGCAAGATTATAATCTTCTGAAGAAGATGGCTCTAAACAGTCTCCCGATTCAGGGCTTTAACCAAGAGACGGAAGGTGAGAGTCCTAAAGCCTTGGTGGAATCCACCGCCTAAATGATCTGCCCACCCAAGGAATGTTGAAAGGTGGCTGTTGTGACACCACCAGCCAGCACGTCTCTCCTAAGTTATCAGCTCAAAGTCCAGTCCTCTGTGAGGATCATCCCAGCCCGTGTTGCTGGGGCTCTTTTGATCCGCACAGGGGGAAGATGCTCTCACAGTCATCAGACAGGGTCGAATAGACGTTTAGCAAAAGGAGCAAAGCCCATAGGCAATAAATTAGGCCCAGCAGTGATGCAGACCCCCATCGACTCAGCAGTAGGTTTGCCCTGACAAAATGGAGTTGTGCCCTTGATCTAAACTTTATTGGACTTTCCTTTCACTAAGAGGCAGAGGGGATTCCAGAAGAGAACATATCTAGGAAGGAAGGGATGGTTTACAATGGAGAAGTTATCTGTCTGGTAGGAAGCCGAACCCCTCAAAAGCAGCTATGAGGAAGATTTTATGCTTTGAAGTGTATCAGATCAGGATATAATATTTTACCCTTAGATGGTATCTATTTTTTCAAATTGCCCATATTTAAAAAAATAAACATAATGGCAGCCTCCATCTACGCTGCCAAAAAGAAAAAAAAAAATTCTTTACACGCTATTAAAATTACAAGATAATTGGGAGTTATCAGGTGATATCTCTCACAATAAACCATCTTGAACTTTCAGCCTGGGTTTACTGAGACCTTAGGAGAATATGCAGGAAATATCTTGAGAATTTAGCTCTCAACTTGAATAAAATAAAGAAGTCCATAACTGACCTTAATATTAAACACCTAATCACTAAGAAAACTTAAAATAACCATGTTGACCAATGCTCCTCTGTATTATTATTGTGAATGGAACAAGTCATTTTTTTGTGATAACAAATCATTACATGCAGTGCTATTATTAAATGATTCCTACAAAGGATTAACTTCTGAAATCAGTTATTTACAAATCCTTTTGTTTTTCCTTTTCCCTCTGCTCCAGAATGTTCAGAATCTCAATGAGACAGCCTTTGGGACCAAGAATGACACTTTCTCCTCAATCAATAATATGCCTGGTTGACATTAGAGAGCAACCAGATAGGCGAATCTCCTCCAGTTATTAATGATTTGGTGATTAAGAAATGACAAGACCCTACATGCAGCATAGCAGGGCGGTTTTTCTCGTGGTAAGGAAGATCAGCTTCTGACTTTGAAAGCAGGTATTTTAAACTTGACTCCAGCTGTGGGCCTATAGTTAAGTGCCACAGGTAACAGGGTAGGACCAGGAACCCTTTCTTTCACCACCTCAATGCCACTCACCTGAGTATTGTGATTCACATCCTCCCACTGTGGCTGAAGGATCTTTCTGGAAATGCAAATTTGATTCCATCTCTCCACAGCTTAAATACTTCAGTGGTTCCCCATTGCCCTCAGGGTAAAGTCCAAACTTCTCAACAAGATTGAAGAGTGAGGCCCTTCCTCCTACCTCCAATCCCCCTGGCCTCTAGGCAGCACACCACACCATCCTGTTTGCAGGTCCCTGAGCTCTGCATGCACTTTCCCTCCTGGCCTTTGCCCTCTGCCTGGAACATACCCCACTTCCTTCAGTTAGCTTAATCCTATGCCCTCCCGCCTTACTTTTAAGTTATGAGACACACAGAGATTGCATAAAACACATACGGAGAATTTAAGGAATAATTACTTAACAAGCATCCCAGAATCCCACATCCCAGAATCCTCTTCTGTGCCTCTTTAGAAACACAACTCCACCCCTCCTCACTTCCCTTGCTTTGGTTTATGTTCTTACCCACCTTGTATGTGCTCCTTAAACAGTGGCTTATTTGTATCTACTTTTTGAATGTTGTATGAGTATCTTGCCTTTTTCGCCCCCAACATTGTGTTTATGAGATTCACCCAAGTTACCGAGTGTAGCTGTAGTTCATTTATTTTCATTGTTGACACTATACCATTGTACAACTATACCACTATTTATATGTTCTGCCCATAAAAGTGGGTTGTTTCCTCTGTGGGTGGCTATTGTCAATGTAAGAAACATCCAAACCTGCAGAGAATATTTTTTTTTATGGTGACATTGATTAACAAAATCCTAAAGTTTCAAGTGTATAATTCAACAGTAAGTCATATATATTGCTTTGTGTGTTCACTGCCTACGGTTAGATTCTCTCTGTCACCACATATTTGACCCCTTTTACCCCATCTACCTCTTCCCTCCTCCCACCCTCTGGTAACCACTAGTCAATTGTCCATGTCCATGAGTCTCTGTCCTGTTTGTTTGTTGTTCTTAGATTTACATCCCACATGTATGTGATATCATGTGATTTTTCAACTTTTTCTGTCTGGCTTATTTCACTTAGCATGATTACCTCAAGATCCATCTATGTTGTTGCACATGGCAGTATTTCATCTCTTCTTATAGCTGAGTAATAGCCCATTGTACATATGTACCACAGCTTCTTTACCCAACCATCTATTGTAGGACACTTGGATTGTTTCCATGTCCTGGCCACTGTGAATAATGCTATTCTGAAAATCGGTGTGCATATATCTTTTCAGATAAATGTTTTCAAGTCTTTTGGGTAAATACCCAGTAGAGGGATTGCTGGATCATATGGTAGATCAATTCTTAGTCCTATAGAAAATTTTAATGAGTTTATTTGAGCCAAACTGGCGACGATTGTCAGGAAACAAAATCTCAAGGGATTAAGAAAATGCTCCTGAAAATGGCAGTTTCACAGATACTTTAGAATCAAAGGAGGAGACATAGGGAGGGGGACATGAAATCTTTGGTAGTAGACTAAGGAGGCGGGAGAAAGCGAAGCAGGGAAATCTCTGGGATTGGATAAAAAGTAAAATGGAGAAACGCACACTTCTTTTACATCGATGGGTACAGGAGAGTTAATAATTAACACTTACAGCACATGGAGATGGTAAGTGGGGGACAAGATAACCGTGCAGGGTTCTGGGTCTCGTGCTCTGGTGCTGTGAGCTGTGCCCTGAGGGGTCTGGAAAAAAGAGAGGACTCTGACACTCCAAGGGCTTTTTATTTTAGATGCAAAAGTACAATAGACAGGCTCACTTAAGGTAAAGACTGACCTTTGTCAAGACCGCTACAGGCCTAGGCGAGAACAACAACATGGCTACGAACCGCACTGAAGCTGGCGATTTCTCCTGGGAGCCTCCCACCAAAGCGGAAAGGAAGATGCTACAAGCATCTCAGGAGCAGCAGGATTGCGTCCGCCGGCTCGCGGGCGACTCCTTGCTGCGTGGTCGGTCACTGCATGCTCGGCGAGACCTGCGCAGACTGCGGGACAATCTTCCTCCAAGACAAACAGCGGAAAATCTACCGTGTGGCTTGTCAGGAGCTCGACTCAGACGTGGATAAAGATAATCTGGCCCTGAATGCCCAGGCTGCCCTCTCCCAAGCTCGGGAGCACCAGCTCGCTTCTACGCCAGAGCTCCCCTCAGGCTCTCGGCCCCACTCCTCAGCCCCCAGTACCCCGTCCAGAGCACTGTGAGGGAGCTGCAGCAGGGCTCAAGGCAGCCTAGGTATCGCCCCCTCCCGCAGTGCCTCCAAATACAGATGTCCTGGCCTGCACTCAGGAGGCCCTCCTGCAGAAGCTGACCTGGGCCTCAGATGAACTGGGCTCCAGCACCTCCCTGGAGACTAGCATCCAGCTGTGGAGCCTCATCCGGGCTTGTGCTGAGGCCCTGCGCAGCTTGCAGCAGCTGCAACACTAAGAGACCCCCTCCTGAGAAAAATCCTCTAGAAAAACAAAACAAAACCATACAAAACAAACCAAAAAAAAAAAAAAAAAAGCTACAGGCCTGTGATGTGACTACCCACCCTGACCCACTTTTAGGTAGGAATTTTCATGTTCAGACCACACTATATGGTTACTCTCAGCCTCTGAGTTTGTAGGGCCCGCCGTGCTGGCCTCCCCTGAGCTTTTCTGGTTTAGTACGTGACCCCTTTTTCATCCAACTATTACAAATAATACTGTCGGGGACATTCTTATACATGTGGACCAGTGCATATATGTACATGTGCAAAGAGTTCTGCTCAGGGCTGTACCTCGGAGTGGAATACTACCTCCCAAAGTATGCAAAACTTCAACTTTTCTACATAAAGCCAAGCACTGTTCCAAAGTATTGGTCCCGGTTCACTCTTTCATCAATAGTTTATGTTGATTTTCTAATGCCACTTCTCTGCTCAGGTCTCAGTTTTGACCCCTACCCCACAGAAAGCCAACCCTAACCTTGAAAGTTTGCATCAGATGCACCTTATTTGTATTCCTTTAGCACCTACGCTTATTCCATCATCACATAAATCGTACCTTGCTACATGCACATGACAGAAGTGAAAAGATGATGCTCAGATCCCTAACTGCTGTCCCTCTGGATCCACTGCTCCATCAGTACTAAGGCCACACACATCCCTCAGGCTGCTCCCAGTTCGGGACTGAGTACAGTGGAGATGTGCAAAAAAAAAAAAAAAAAAAAAAAGACCTTTGACCTATATCTCACACTATATGCAAAATACTCAAAAAATCAATCATAGACCTAAATATAAAAACACAAAGCTATAAAACTTCTAGAAGAGAGATCTTTGTGACCCTAAGTTAAACAAATATTTCTTAGTTGCAACACTGAAAGCACAATGTGTGAAAGAAAATATTGATAAATTGGACTTCGTCAAAATTAAGAACTTTGACTCTTGAAGACATAGTTAAGAAACAAGTTACAGATCATAAAGAAAACATTTACAAACCACCTGATAAAGGCTTTATGTCCAAAATATATAAAGAAACTTGAAACTCAAAAGTCAATAAGAAAATAATTCAATTTTTTAAATGAGCGAAATATATAAACAGACACTTCATCAAAGAAGATGACTAATAAGCACATGAAAAGATGCTCAATGTCATTAGTTATTAGGAAAATGCAAATTAAAACCACTATGAAATAGCACTACATACTTATTGCAATGGCTAAAATTAAAAGACAAGACTAAACGTTAGTGAGGAGATAGAACAATTGAATCTCATATATTGCTGATGGGAATGTAAAAAGGTGCAATGATTTTGGCAATTTCTTAAAATATTATAAATAGACCTACCATATGATCTAGCCATTCTACTTCTAAGTTTTTACCTAAGATAAATGAAAACATATGTCCATAGCAGCTTTATTTGTAGTAGGCAAAAACTGAAAACAACTCAAATGACCATCAACGGATAAACAAATTGTGATATGCCCATACAATGGAATACTATTCAGCAATAAAAAGAAGTGAACTATTGATATATTCAGCAATATGGATAAATATCAACTATGCTGACTGAAAGAAACCAGGCAAAAAAGAGAATATATTGAATAATTCCATTTATATAAAATTCTAGAAAATTCAAACTATAGTGATAGAAAACAAGTCAGTGGTTGCTTGAGATGGAAGTGAAGGAGAGAGATTACAAAAGGACATGAGGAAATATGGTGGGGGATGATGATTATATTTATTATCTTGGTTGAGGCAATAGTTTCATGGATGTATACATGTCAAAACTTAAACCGTATACTTTAAATATGCATAATTTTTTGTGTATCAATTATACTTCAAAAAAGCTGTAAGAAATATAAATCATTTACATCATTATTATGCTCTGAGGAAAGTCCTTTTAGTTCATTGTTCTGAAATGCTTCCACCCTCATCTTCCCCTATTTCCCCTTCCTCAGATTCTTGGATGAGACATCCAAGCCCACACTCACCTCTGGTATTCATATCAATGAGGAAAAAAAAAGTCTATGTGGAAAGAATTTTGTTAAGTTCTACAAGATATACAAAGATGGATAAGAAATAGTCCATGTCTTTAAGAAGTTATAATCTAGGTAGAGAGAGAAGATATAAATATGTTTAAAATTAAAATGTCTAACAGGATTTAAAAATCAAGATTAAAAAAATAGAAAATATGTTAAAAGAGAATGATTAACTGCCTAATGAAGATTACAGAAAAAAAATTCCAAAGAGAGATTACTTTAGTCTGGGATGATTTGGGAATGTTTTATGTAAAATGTGGGATTTGAGCTGGAATGTGAAGAATGGATAGCATTTGGATACATGGGAAGAGAGGAAAGAGAATAAACACAAAATGTTTTGGTGGGGTCAGAGAATGGTGACACTGAGGAAATAAGTTTGACAGGAGGAAAGTTTTCTGTAAAAGAATCCCAGAACTTTACAAAAGAAGAACTCGTGGGTCAGTGAGTCTCGTTGTAATCATTCAGCAAAGACTATATGAGCAGATGTGAGGAATGTGGAAAGGAGATAACTCCCTGAATAGACAAATCCCTCCGAATCCTAAGACACTGGTCACAGATTCATGGGCTTTGAAAACAGCCTTAGAGGTTGCACTGAATATTTGTCTGATAGAACACTGGTTCCTCTTGGAGGTGGTGATTCCCACTTCAGAATCAATATGGATAGATTTTCTCCTACTCCACCCCATGTTCAGCCAGGGAATAGAAGACGATCCAGGTACAATGATCAGACTCTCTCCCGTGATTCTGAATCCTGAGTGAAGGACTCGGTTACATGAGGAATAGCCGGAGGTCATTTATCATATTCACCAGACCCTTCCTGCTCCATGGCTATGGCTATTACTTCCTGCTAACTAGCCCTCCAGAGTACTCTTGGTTCCTGGCCAGTACTCTAGTCTTTGGCCAATTTTGTGATTTCCCCCCAAATACCATTCTAGTAAATTTCATTTTTTGCCTAAGACATCATAGTCTGTTTCTGTTGCTTGAAGCCAAGAACCCTGACTAACGTAGAACTCTTCAGACCTTAGTGCTTCAGTTCTCTGCATAAACCTATTGGCCTTAGTTCAGCACGCTGGGGCCATATGGAACAAGTCCATCCTCTCTTCTAAATGAGCTCTTCCTATGTCTGAAGACAGCTCTATAGCCTGTGCTAACCCCTTGCTTCCCTGGGCTAAGTGCCACCATGTTCCTTTGGGCACTTCTCATCTCACGTGGGCTAGATTGCTTCGCCAGCCTGGACACTATTTCCAAGGGTGCTGAGCTGTTCACATTCAGACTTTTGTGACCCAATCAATATTTGTTGAATGCATGAATCTCACCAATTTAAAGTTTTGCTTTGGGCTACAGTGCCTTTTGTAGGAAATAGTCATTCGTTCTTGTTTTTCCGTGCAAAGACTATGTTATAGTTAAGGTACTGGTTCAGCTACTGAAATAAAAGTCAAAATAACAGTGACTTAAATAAGATGGTTTATTCCGCTCACATGGAAACATCTAAATGTGAGCAGGGCTAGGGACCCAGCCTCTTTCCAGCTCGTGGCTCTCAATTTATAACACATGGCTTCTATCCTGTGGTCCAGCATGGCTATTCCTACTTCCAGCACTATATTCACCTTGCAGGAGCAGGAAAGGAAAAGAGAAAAAAAGCCTTGGGGCATTCTTTCTAAGGAGTGTTCCGGAAGTTGCACCCATCACCTCCACTCGTAGTTTAGAACTTAGTCTTGTGACCTTGAGATGGGAAGTACTCAAAAGAACACGGGGGCATTGCCTTCAAGAGGGCCTGGGAAATGTAGGTTTAGCTGGGAGAGGATGATGAACCTAGCAGTTTCTACCGCAGACCACCAACTGCAATTTGACTATCTTCTGATAAACTACTCTAAGTACAATGAGCTGCTACACAAAAATTGGTTAATTTCTTATACTCAATGTTAGGTATTTTGCAAGTGATTACCAGGCCAGAGTTACTTTAAGATTTGAGTCTTAGATAAATTCAATTTCATGGACTTAATAGGACATACACCTTGGGCAAGTCTCTGTACACATAACCTAAAGTAAGGTCAGATTTACAATTGAAAGTTCTTCTAATTGAGACAACCAAGCAGTTTATTATTATTTTTTTTTTAATAAAACCCACAAGTTTGTTTCACACAATAAGCTTAATATATTTTCGTATTAATTAGACAGTATTCTTTCGGTTACAAATAATAGAAACTGACTCTAATTTGTTTAGAAGGGAAGGATGAATTATTATAAGTGGACCAGATGTCTCCCAGGACTGGGCTTCTGGAACAGACTCGAAACAGGAGGCTTTCCATCTTTCGTTTCTATTTCTTTGCCCATCAGCTTAATTCTTCTCTCCCTGAAAGGACCTTTTATCTCTGCTCTCCAGTTTGTCCAGTAGACAATAGCTATTCCCAGCTATTTGTTCTACACATAATCCCTCAACCCACCTAGAGATAGTCTAAGGCTCTCCTTCAATGAGCATTCTTATTAGTCTTGCTTGGGTTTGTGGTCCACCTTTGGGCCAATAAGCGAAATCTAAATGGCAGGCAAACTTATATCCTTATGACAGCTGATAGCTACCTCTGAACCCTATAGATTTGGGGGTGGGGTATGAATGAAGAGAAATACTTTATAGCAAAGAGTGGGGCTAGGCAGGCATCCCAGTAGACATGCCATCCACCCATGCATGTGCAGAGGGTTTTCATAAAAGGAATGAAATTTAGAAATGTAGCTGAGAGGTATACAACACTGAGACAGATTATACATGATGTAATGGTGTTGGAAAAGAAACTGTGTCTTCCTCAAGACTAACTTAGTTGTAGGTAATAGAAACCTATCCAAGGGCTCTTAAGCCTCTCACTTGAGATTTTTAATATCTGAAAAAGGCTTTTATGAGCAGAGGATCACCTACAGTTATTTGTTTTAATTAATATTCAAGGTGTTAAAGTTGCAATATTTTTTAAAAGACTTTATTCTTTAGAGCAGTTCTAGATTCATAGCAAAACTGAGCAGAAGGTACAGAGATTTTCCATATACTCCCTCCCCCACCTACACACAGTCTCCCCCTATTATCAACATCCCCTATCAAAGTAATACATTTGATGAACCTACATTAACACATCATCGCCCAAAGTCCATAGTGTTAGAGTTCACTTTTGGTGTTGTAGATGCTGTGGGTTTGGACAAAGGTATAATGACATGTATCCACTGTTATAGTATCATGCAGAGTATTTTCACTTTCCTAAAAATCCTCTGTGCTCTGCCCGTTTATCCTTCCCTCCTCCCTAACCCTTGAAAATCATTGATCATTTTACTCTCTCCATAAGTTTGTCTTTTCTAGACTGTCATATAATTGGAATAATACAGTGTGTAGCCTATTTAGGTATAACACAGAAAGCATGATTTATGAAAGAAAAAAACAACCCAATTAAAACAATGGACCAAAGCCAAGGACCTTAATAGATACCTCACCAAAGAAGATATACGCATGTCAAAAAAGCATATGAAAAGATGTTTCACATCAGATGTCATTAGGGAAAGCAAATTAAAACAACAATGAGATATTACTACTTATCTATTAGCATAGCCAAAATCTAGAACACTGACAACACCAAATGCTGGTGAGGGTGTGGAGCAACAGGAACTCTCAGTCACTGCTGGTGGGAACACAACATGGTGCAGCTCCTTTGAAAGACAGTTTCATGATTTCTTATAAAACTAAACATACTCTTACTATATAATCCAGCAATCATGCTCCTTGCTATTAACCAAAGGAGTTAACAACTTATGTCCACACAAAAACCTACACATGATATTTATAGCAGCATTATTCATCATTCTCAAAACTTGGAAGCAACTAAGATGTCCTTTAGCAGGTGAATGGATAAAAAAACTGTGGTACATTCAGACAATGGGCTATACAGCAATAAAAAGAAATGAACTATCAAGCCATGAAAAGGCATGGAGGAAATTTAAATGTATATTATTAAGAAGCCAATTTGAAAATCCATAATATTTTAAAACCTAGGTTTTTCATAAGACTTTATGTTTAACTCACAAGTCTTATTCTTATTTATGTCTAGTGATTTTTACATAAAATAATATTAATCACTTTCACTTTTTCTCTTATTAATGTTTAATTGACTCAAGTTGAACATAGTAAGTCCTCCTAAATAATTGATTAATTAATTTTCTAAAACATTTTAAAGGCATTTAAAATTAAAAGACATCTGTTTCTCTAAGAAACTTCAAATACCTGACATGGCAAACATATAACACTGACAAGTGAAATCTTTCTAAGCCTTTTAGCAATTATTGAAGTTTAATCAATCTAGTGAATGAAGTTTCTTAAGATTCATGTTGGAGGAATGTCAAATGCTTTTTAGTGTTAATTCTCCCTTTTCTCTGTTTAGCTAAAACCCCAAAGTTCAGCCAGACACATGTCTACCCAACAATAGACTACATTTTGCAGCTAGCTGTGGCCACGTGATTCAGCTTGGGCCAATGGGACATGAGCAGGTATGATGGGTGCTATGACCAGGTCAGCTCATTTAAGACACTTGTTCTGGGCTCACTTCTTTCCCACTCCCCTTGGATGTGGTGGTGAGCCAACATCAACCACGTTGTGAAGATAACACTTTAAGCCGTGGCAGATCCAAAAAAGAGAAGGATCTGGAAGACCTTACAAAGCAAAGCTGCTTGGCCCACAGCTCTAGACCACGTACCACTTGACTGTTACATGAGAGTGAAATAAATGTAACCTTTTGGGTCACTGTACTTTGGAGTTAGGTTGCACTCTAATAATAGACTTTCAAAGATTATCTACAAATTTAATTTTATCCTCAAACATTTAAAATTAAAATCATGAGTTTAACATGCCAGGCTCTCTAATATGTTAGATTTTCTTCAATGTTTCAAGTTCTTTAAATAACACGTATATTATAATGATGATTAACAACTTATTCCTAACCTTACCACAAAAGAAAGGCTAAATGCATGGGATCTAAGTTAGATGTTTTCAATTATAAGACGCAACATTATTTTAATATCACCAAGGAAGAAGAAATACCACCTTTACAATTGTATGGTGCCATTGACTGTAGAATGCATCTCAATTTTCGAGATTTTAAAATTAATAAAATATAGCAATACTCTGGTTTTGATTCAGCTCATCTACTCTGATCTCTACATTTTCCTAGGTTTACAAAGTCACTTACCCAGTTGAGAGGAGACTTGCTGTCTTAGGCCAACTGAATCTAATGGTGGAAAATTCAGGACCTTAAAGTAGTTACAGATTCAAGTACTTGGTAGAATAGTTAATGCTGAACCTGAACGTGGGTGCTTGGTAGCTCCAGAATGATTCTGATTGAGCAGCTGTGAATACTAAGGCTGGAACATGAGAGTAAGAAGCTGCCTGCTGTGTTAAGAGGGAACTTTGTGCCCATACCTTTTACCTGAAATTTAGTTTCATAACACTGTATCGTGTGTTTTCTGGGTAGCTTTCAAGTTTCAACTTTAGCCTATTTTAATTGAAGCCTCTTTCAACTTTGACCATCTGATTAGGGTAGTCATACCCTATAAATACATGCAGGCTCACACCCGTACATACCCACGGCAGGTTGTAGCTACTCTTTTTGCTGTAAGATGAGGATGAATTGAATGCCGTCTACAACACTCTTTATATTTTTGCCTACCTCACTAATCATCATTTTGCAATCATTCTAATGAAAAAAAAAACAAAAACAGGGATATATCAAAAAATTCAAGAGTATATCCTAGAATCCAGCAACAGAATGTGTAGCTGGGGCTCCTGAGGAACTGGATGTGACCTTTTTGGCTTCTCTGAGATGATGTGTATTTATTTCTGCTCTGCTCATGCAGCGTCTGACTCTGCCTCCTCCTTCCTCACACCCCGTCTTGTCTCTCTGCTTCTCCATGCCTGTTGTGGGATCTGCTGGCCCATAGCCTGAGTGTCCTGAGGACACTCATGCTGAGTTCAAGTGTCCACCAATACTAACCGTCAACTCTGGTCCAGAAGAGGAATCTTACTTGAGATCCGGCATACAAGGGTCATCCACCCTGAATCCAAGAGAGTATGGCCGTGAAGTACAGATGCTTGGTTCTTGGAGAAGAGCTTTGGGCAAGGCAGCTCTCACTAAAGGTGGCTGATGAGGGGCAGCTGAGCTTGGGGTTAAGCATATGAGGCCAAAGCCAGACTGCCTGGATCCAAACCCAGATTCCACTGCTTAATGCCTGCGTGATCTTGACCAGGTAACTAAATTCTCTGGGTCTCAGTTTCCTTATCTATGACATAATCAGACCTAAGGCATAAAGTTATGGTGAGGATTACATGACAGTGTGTGGAAAGCAAGGGAAACCTGACTGCCATGTGAGAAGTGCTTAATAACCATTCACTGTGTATTCTGATGGAAGTGATAAACAAGTAAACAGATGTAGATTGCATATATTTCCTCCCCACCTCAGGTGCTGAAATAATTTCTTTCATTCATTCATTCATTTATGTATTTATGTATTTATTTGTTTGTTTGTTCATTTGTTTGTTTATCTGAACCAGATCATCTGATTTGACCTCATCTACCCAATCTGACAAGTGAATCCATCTCAGTTGCGATTTTCCCCTGGGACACTCATTCTCCATCCAGACCAAAGTGATTCATCCAAACGTAGGCGAGTCCACCTCTCCAGGCCAAGCGGCAGTATGGGCTTCATTGATTCGCTCACCATGGAGTAGCCATTAAATGTACTAGAGCCTGGGGACACAATGGTGACCAAAACCACACATCTTTCTGCCTCTCGAAGAAAAACTTAGAAGGTAAAATCAGCAAGGCTTAGTGATTGGAAGGAGAACATGGAGGGTGAGAGAGGGGAAGGGGTCAATAGTGACTTCTGAGGCTCGTCCTACGTCATCGGATGGACGCTGGTGACATGCAGGGAGGCGGTGTGAGAAGGAAATCACAGTTTTTGTTTGGGGCAAAAAAACAGAATGTGTGGTAGCATCCTGGTTGAGTGTCGCATTTAGAATCAAGCTGCAGGATTCCAGCCCAGCTCTGAACTCGCTAGATGTGCAAGATCAGTCAAGTCCTTTTACCTCGTTATCTATTTTCAAGCCTGAAAATGAGAAAAGTAATAGCCCTGGGTCACAGGACTGTTGTGAAAGTGAAACATATTTATACAAGAAAAGCATCTAAAACGGTACCTGACTCTTTGATATCGAATCAGGAGAATTTCCATGTCCTTAACTAATCTTTTAACTGTTATTAAAACCTGTCACGTTATATTCCATGGAAAATGTTGCTTACGTAATCATTCCCTTGCTTTTAGACATTTCAGTTCACATTTTTTTCACTCTTCATTTTTATAACTAATTCCAAGATGAACATCTCAGCGAATCAGATTTTTCTGCATTTAGGAATGCTTCCTTCAGTTGGCCTCTCAAAGCAGAATTTCTGGAATCATTGATAGCTCCTTGGGTCCACCAGTAATTTTTCCAAAAGGTGCAACAGCTGTTCAGAGTAGGTCTTAGATTAGAATCAGAACTAGGGGAAACTGAGGCCCAAGCAGCAAGGACTGCATGTTCCCAGTATCCAAGAAACTGTAACAAAATTTCCCCAGGACCAGGAAAGAGGTCAGAGGATACAGGAAGAAGGATTGGGAATGACTGGAAATGTCTGATTTCTATGGGAATCTGTGCCAGAGAAAGTGAGTAATGTGTCTAGATATGTAATTGCCCATGTGCAGATCTGGTATACCCAGCCCTGCCTCCAGCCACCCTACCCCGAACAGCTGATTGCTCAAGTGCTATACAGCAGAGGCAGGGTGGGGAGAATTGCAGCAGAAATATAAACGAAGGTCAGGATCCCAGAGGCATAATATTTAATGGAGACGTTCTAATCTCCTGGAAGGTGACATGGAAGGTTACTGAAAGATAGAAACTCCCCCAACCCAGTGGTTCCCAGAAGCCACCCCACCTGCACCTCACCCGGCCACCATATAAAAAGGGAGCTCCAGCACCCACTCCCTACATGGTTTCAGGCTGCCTGCCTTAGCTCCTTCCTCCAACCTCATTCCATCCTGGATTGTATCCTTTCCGCTTTCAGTCTTATTGGACATTGTTTCATGCTTCGATTGTGTTCAATGGCAAGGTCCTTGTGCATCTGGCACTAGTTCCTTTAAACCATAAGTCTGGGTCCACCACCACCTGCTAGCCAGTTTTGGGTCACCTCTTGGCTTCTTCCTCTCACATGCCTCCAGAACCACTGCAGCCCCTACCTTGGAGGGCTCCCTCCCTGACCTCTCTCCTCACACTGTTGGGTTCCATGCATTGCTTAGACCCTGTTGGCATCTATATCTTCTTCTAGCCCAGACCTCTCTCCTGGGCTCCAGGCCCACATCTTGGCCAACTATTAGCCACTTCTCCCAGGAGGTTCCAAATGCAACTCAGATTCAGGAGTCCATCTGAGCCCAGTATCTTTTCTTTGGGTCACGCCTTCTCCAGTCCCATGTCCTGTGGGTGACACCACTGAACACTCAGGCCTTATGCCAGACATTTGCAACCCTCCTAGACTTAACCTTACTTCTTACCATCCATCTAGTCAGTCACCAGGTAATTCTTCAATCCATTCCTTCCTCCTGATTCACTTCACTACAGGGTCCTCAAATTCACTCCCACAATCATCCCTTTCTAACTGAGTCTTCCTTTGTCTACTCTGTGGCCTCCAAAGTTGGTCCTTCTCAAATATCCATCTGATCAGGCCCCTTCCCTACTAAAAACTCTAACTGGCTCCTGGAGCAAGAGATGCTGCAGGTAACATTCCAAACCCATTCACTCATTCAGCAAATAGTTACTGAGGTCCTATCATCTGACAGTCACTGTGCTAGCAGTGGGTATACACTAGGAAATCAAGCAGACATCGTGATATAATATTCGATGAAATTCAAGGTCATTTGTGAATGGCTCTTTTCAGTTTAATCTCTCGATGTATCCCTGCTTGTACCATATAGTCATACTCACAACTTCTCTTCTCCCCGAAAGCACCATACTTCCCTGCCTTTGACAAGTCGCTTCCCCACTTCTTCGGATAATTGTGGTCTTTCTAATTCAGTTGTGCTCCCAGCTCCTTTTGAAGGCTTTTCCTAACACTCTCCCTCCATCCCCTTCGGATTTGCCTGCCCTTTCTCTAAGCCACCAACACCTGTGTTTACCTCTACACTTGTATTTACTACACACTGTGGTGACATTGTTTACTTGCCTGTACTTTCTTTCCCACCCTCTCCCCCCCCACACACACACACTTATAAGCTCCTTAAGGTAAAGACAATTTTTATCACCCATGCCCAGCAATGCATGGTACAGAATGACCATTTGGTAAATGAACTATATATGTAAAGACAGCACACATCATTCCTATTAATATCGGATTTAATGTATTTATTTATATGATCATTATAAATGCAAGTAACTATCTTGGTCACTTTGGATGCAACATTAAATAAACTTGTGAGAGAGTAGCATTAAGTTCATCTGTTCAGTGCTTATGGAACAATTTTTTTTTTTTTTTTGAGTGTGCCAGGCATCATTTTGGCATTGGGGATATGACAGCAGAAAGGCTAGACAAAGTCCCTCTCCTCGTGGAGCTTGTATTCTAGTGGGGAATGGTAGGCTATAAACACTTTGGTAAGAGTAATCTCAGAGAGTGATAAATCCATGAAGAAAACACAAGACAAATGGAAGCGAGCATTGGGGAAGTAGCAGAGGGGCCCTCTCCCTTAGCCAGGGTGACTTCGGGAGGCCTCTTGTTGTCTCATCTTCCTTACCTGTGAGTTGGGAATCCTAAGAGCAGCTCCAGTATCTGAATACTTGGAGGATTACAGGAGAAAATTTGGATGCAGCACTGACATTCCATAACAATTGTCCTTATTGCAGGTTTTTAAGCCAGAGAGAGAGAGAGGTGATCTAATTTACATTCTGAAAGGAGCCCTCGCCGCAGGTGGGGAATGCATTGCAGGGCGAGGAGGGCAAGCAGGGAGCTGCCCAGGGGGCTTTGTGAGGGAAAGATGAGGCTTCTGACTTCATGTTTCTGGAAGTGTCCCTGTGGTTTACTGACAATCGGCAGTATAAAGGCAAGCTTAGAAACTTGTCTCATGGATATGAAAGCACGTTTGTGCCTGACGAATGTGTGAGAACATGCCTGTGTCTCTGGCAGTTCACAGACTCACATACACGTCCTACATCAAGTTCTTCTGTGACTATCACACCTGGGCAGTCATTCATACCTGTTTCTCAGGTATAACTGTTTCTCTTTACTGTTCCTTGCCAGTTTCCTTGGGGTTTCATTTCCATCACAATGTCTAATTGATTTTTAATGTTTTATCAACAGTTCTACTATAGTTTCCCAGGGTTCCTAGAAGCTGTTCCACCACTGTTATACTTTTAAGACTTGTAAAGATTTGATGAGTTTACAGCCATGCCACCCTGAACGTGCCCAATCTCGTCTTATCTCAGAAGCTAAGCAGGCTCAGGCCTGGTTAGTACTTGGATGGGAGACCACCTACAAAGACCAGGCACTGTAGGCAGTAAAAAAGAAAAAAAAAGATTTGATGAACTAGATAAATAAGAACACATACAGTTTTTAGACTACTTAACTAAACACTCAGAAATGCACATCGTTCTTATGAACATTATCTACTTGTCACCTGTTAATGGTGAAGTTTTTGAATGTTATCAGGGTGAGAGCTTCATGCAGTCACCAAATGCTTGCCCACTCAGTGTTAATTACATGTCTTTGAAAACTCTCCAGTGTCTCTATGGATAAATCTACTTCATTTTTTCAAAGTGCTACTCAGCATGCAGCATGCCATAATTTATGTGTATCTTAATGTATTTAACCATTCTTCTTTTTTCTTTTTTTCTTTTTGTAACTGTGTGTGTGTGTGTGTGTGTGTAAGAGAGAGAGAGGGGGGGGGGGAGAGAGAGAGAGAGAGAGAGAGAGAAACCCAAATACAGATAGGAAAAAACAAAAACGTTTAGCTCAATGGTTTATCCCAGAGTGAACATCCATATAATTAGTTCCAGAAATGGAATATCACTAACACCCCAGAAGTCTCCTTTATATGTTAATCACCATCCCTCTCTGATAAAAGTAGTCACTATCCTATTTTTTATGGAACTCACTTCCCTGATTTAAAAAAAAAAGTTTTACCATTAAAGCTTATGTCTCAAAACACTATAGCTTTTGAATTTCACATAAATAGAATCTTGCAGTATGCATTCTTTTGCATTTGGTTTCTTTCCTTTGGTTTCTTGTTTCATACAGCTAAGGTTCATTCATTTTCATTGCTTACTTTATTTTACTTTCTGAATATACCAAGATTTATTTATCCATCCTACTATTGATGGACATTTGTGCTGTTTAAGGTTTGAGATTTTGAGAACTGCCCTTGGACATTCTTGTGAATGCGTGTGTACATATTTCTACCTAGATATAGGAGTGTAATTGTAGGATCATAATGTATGTGTGTCTTCAACTTTAATAGGTAATGCTGAGCTGTTTTTCAAAAAGGCTGTAGCAATTTGTTCTTTGACAAGCTGTGTATGAGAGTTCTCTTTGCTTCACATCCTCATCAACATTTAGTATTATCAGTCTTTCTAATTGTAGCCATTCTTACGGATGTGTTTGTTTTTGAATCTCATTGTGGTTTTAATTTGTACATCTCTGATTTATAGGTTTATTGGCCATTTGGATAACCTCTTTAGTAAAGTACTCTCTCAAGCTGGTTGTCCTTTTTACTACTGAGTTATCTTTTTCTTATTGGTTTGTAAAAGATTTTTTTAAAATTTTGATTAGTTGCTTGCCTTTTCACTCTTTTAACGATATCTTTTATTGAACAAAAATTCTTAATTTTAATGACGTATGATTTATTGATCTTTATTTTAATGGTTCATACATTTTGTGTCCTGTTTAAGAGGCTTTCCTACACCAGAGTAAAAAAAATTACATTATCAACTAAGAGTTTTATTTTACCTTTCACATTTAGATATATAATCCACCTGGAATTGAATTTTATGTATGGTGTGAAATATGGGTTGAGTTTCTTTTTTTCTTTATGGCTAGCCAATCGTTCCAGCACCATTTATTAAAGAGAATTGTGTCAAATGTCAAGTGCCCGAATATGCATGAATCTGTTTCTAGATTTCTCTGTTTTATTCCACTGAAACATTTGTCTACCCACCCACTAATACACACTATTTTAATTACTATAGTTTTATAATAGCTTGATATCCGTAGAGCAAATCTTTCTGCCTTATTATTTTCCTTAAGAGTGCTTTGCTATTCCTGGCCTTTTGTATTTCTATACTTGTAGGTTCCTTGGGGTATTTTATATATACCATGATATCGTCTATGAATAATGAGAGTTTTATATTTTTCTTTCCAATTTACATATCTTACATTCTTTGTCTTGCTTTTCTTCATTGGCTAAGAATTACAATACAATGTCGGATAGGAATAAGAGTGGACATTTGTGTCTTACTGTCATTTTCAAAGGCAAACCCTTCAATATTTCACAAATAACTATAATATTTACTACAGGGTTGTTGTCCCCTCCTCCCCGAGGGAACTTTTATCAGATTGAGGAAGTTCTCTTCCATTGCCAATTTTCTAAGAATAATTTTATGAATGATAAATTTTATCAAAAGACTTTTCTGGGATATGACTATGGGATAGTCATAATTTTCTTTATTTGTTAATGTGGCAAATAATGTGGCATTAATTTATTTTCTAATGTTATTCTTAGAACATATTTAATTTGGTCATGATATTACCTTTTACATAACACTGGATTTGTTTGGCCAGTGTTTGTTTGGGATTTTTGTTTGTGAGTTCTAGAGTATGATTCACTTAAATTTTCCTTTCTCGTAATGTCCTTGTCAGGTTTTGGCATCAAGCTCATGCTTTCCTCATGCAAAAAGTTTTGTAGAATTTCTTCTTTTTCTATTTTCTGGGACCATATGTGTAAAATTGGTGGGGTTTTCTCTCTCTCTCTCTCTCTCTCTCTCTCTCTCTCTCAGTGTTTGTTTAAATTCACCATTGAAGACTTTGGAGACTGGAGTTTTTTTGAGAATAAGTTTTTAATAATATATTCAATTTCTCTAATAGTTATTCGGGTAGTATATTTTTCTTGAGTCTATTTTGATATGATGAATTTTCTGGAAATTTCCCATTTCATTTTTGGCATAAAGTTGTTCCATGATCTCCATTTATGTTTTTGATGGCTGTAGAATCTGTAGTGATGTCTCCTTTTTAATTTCTTTTTAATTTTTTTGGACTCCTTTAAATATAATTAGGCCTGGCTCTTTACTGTCACAGAAACCATTTCCTGTGTTGTTTCGCTCACCTGAAAAGCCAGACTTGACTTCTCTGCCTTTTCAAATGACACTCATTTATTAAGCCTTCATACAAGTTTCATAGTTTCCATGTAGAATTTGATGACTATCTCATCCTGCATTGATTTCTTTGTTCTCTGGACATTTATGTATTTTTATCTCTATATCTCAATTTGTTCTTAATTATAAACTTTTTCTGAGTTTTTTGTTTGTTTGTTTTGTGCCCTCTAAGCAAACTACATGTTCTGAAGGTAAGGACAAAGATATTTTCAAATTTCCCATGGCACTCAAACAGTGATAATTATATAGAAGGGCTCAGTTAAAAAAAATACTAATTGAAAGATAATAATCCTATAAGTTCATATAAACTCATTACTACAGAAATGTCACAAAAAAATTAAGAAAAAGTTTTGTTAATAAAACAGTAAAATAACATCCTAAGATAGAAAAAATAAAAATAAAACTGTTCATATGTCAACTCTTGAATAATAAAAGAACATCACCCTTTACATCAATCTCCAAGTAGTCTCTATTGTCATAAAAATTAAGGTATGATTTAATAAACTTACATAATAAATGTTAAACTATGAAGTTATAGTTCATTTAAAAAATTGTAGAGAAGGAAATAAATAAAATGAAATTAAATAGAGAAGAAAACTGCTTCCAACTGGAACTAACAAAAACTCCAAACTTTTATTACAAACTCTGATGAATGTTGTCCAGATATGATGCAATGTGGATTAGATTGAATGACATGATTGCACAGGTCTAGTGCAATGGGACAGGTAAACCTGTTTGGAGAGCCATTGGGGAAATAAAAACATAAAGACATTGGGAATACTGTAAAAAAAATGATGGAACTTTCCAAAATATATATAGTTTTCATTCTTGTCTTAGACTGTTCAGGCTGCTATAACAAGAATATGATAGGCTTGATGGCTTATAAGCAAGAATTTATTTCTCACAATTCTGGAGGTTGGGAAGAGCCCGATTTCATTCTTTTGCACATGTGGATATCCAGTTGTCCCAGCACCATCTGTTGAGAAGATTGTTTTTATCCCATTGAATTGTCTTCACAGACTTGTTGAAAATCAATCAACTATAAATGTATGGGTTTATTTCTGGATTCTCGATTCTATTCCATTGTTCATATGTCTATCCCTGGACTAGCACCACACAATCTTGATTACTGCAGCTCAAGTTTCGAAATTGAGAAGTGTGAATCTTCTAACTTTTTCCTCTTTTTCAAGATTGTTTTGGCTATTACAGATCCCTTGCATTTCCATATGAATTTTAGAATTTGTTTGTCAATCTCTGCCAAAAAGGAGCAGCTGGGATTTTGATAAGGATTGTGTTGAACCTGAAAATCAGTGTGGGAAGTATTGCCATCTTCCAAACCATGAACACAGGATGTCTTTCCATTTACGTAGGTCTTCTTTAGTTTCTTTTACTAATGTTTTGTAGTTTTCAGTGTACAAGTACTTTTTTTGTTGTTGTTATTACTAAATATTTTATGGATACTATTGTAAATAAAATTGTTTTCTTAATTTTATTTTTTGATCAGTACTAGTGTGTTGAAATACAATTGATTTTTGTATATCAGTCTTGTATATTTGTGAATTCCTTGGGAGTTTCTATATGTAAGACTTTTTTTCCTCCTTTGGTTCTTTAGCCATGGTTTCTTGTTGTTGTTCTCATTATAACATATTTAACATAATTGATTTACTTTGTACAGTAAATCCAATGTCTTTGATTCCTCGGAGACTATTTCCATTGACTGCTTTTTTCCTGGTCTATGGGACATACTTTCTTATTTCTTTGTATGTCTCATAATCATTTGTTGAAGACTGGACATTTAAAATAATATAATGTAGCAACTCTAGAAATCAGATCCCATCCCAGGTTTGTTGTTATTATTGTTTGTTGTTACTGAATGTTTATTTGCTTACTGAATTTTCTGAACTAATTCTGTAAAGTGTATATTTATTGTTGTATTAGGCCACTGAAGTTTCCAATTAGTTAGCTTAGTTGTCAATGGACACTTTCTTAGATCATTGGAACCAATAAGACTCTCAGTCTTTGCCAAGAAGTTCACTGTGTGTTTTGAAAGACACCTTCAACATTCAGCCAAGCACTTTACCCAGTGGTGAGAGCTAGGACCTTATCAGGTCTTTCTTAAACACACACACAGCCCTGTACTCGTGCATGGCCCTACATTTTTCAAGGTCTTCTAGAATCCCAGAAATATGTTGCAGATTCTGAAAGCTTCCTATGGACATCTCTTTCCCAGCTTTTCCTTTTAGACTTTTGTTAGCCTATTGTTTGTCCCAACTGTTAGCCACCACCTGAGGCAGCTGTGATGTTCTGTAATTGCGTTACCTCTGATTATTATCAACACCCCCCTCTGGGAAAACAGTTATTTGCCCTAGATGAGCTCTGAGTCATATCAAATGCAGGCAGCCTTGCAAGGGGGTCTTCCAAGGAACCATAAGACAGGTCAAATAATGACAATTCTCTAAGAATGGGGCTTTGAAGGAGCTCCACCCCTATTCTGCCCCCTCCAGTGGCTACCAGGCTGCTGGTTTTCACTGTGATTGCAGACTGTTTGGATTTCAAGGCTACTGTGGTGCTGGGGAGGAGGGTATGGGAAAATGGCAAGTTAAAATGACACAAAGCTCATTGTTCTTACCAAGATTCAGCTGTTTTTCTTGAATAAATGCTCCCCAGATTGCTGCAAGCCCTTGGTTAATTTCCAGAGTTCTAAAAATGTTGATTCTGACATTTTTTTCTGCCAGTGTTCTTGTTGCTTAAATGAAAGAGAATTTTTGGAGGTCTTTACTTCACCATTTTTGCTGATGTCTAGAATATAGTTTTGATGGAGACTTTCAAACCTCCAGAAGTGGTCTCGTAGTACAGTAGCCATTAGCCATATGAAGCTATCAAACCTTTGAAATGTGGCTAGTGTAAATTGAGATGTGTTGTAAACGTAAAATACATACTGGGTTTTAAAGACTTAATACAATAAAAAGAAATTTTAAAATATCTTAATTGTTTTTACTTTGAATATTTATTACAGTGATAATATTTGGACTATAGTGCATTAAATAATATATATTAGTAAAATTAATTTCACCTTTTTTGCTTTTTTTAATGTATGTGATAATCAAAATCTAAGATGATCCCCAATGAATCACACCTTTGTATCTACTAGAAAATTTTAAATTACATGTGTGGCTCTCATTATATTTCTATTAGACAGTTTTTATCTAGACGGGAAAAAAGTACAAAGAAAACTATTGACCTGGTAAAATAAAATCCATTAAAAATTAGAAAGAAACAGCAAGAAAGAATAGTAAACAGAAAATATTAAACATGATTCAAGGAACTAAACTAAACATATTTGTTAGATTCTGTTTAACAGAATATTCGGCAGATATTGAGAAGATGGGACATTGTCTTAGACTGGTTCCTAGAAAATAGAATCTGAGATGGTATATAGGCTGGCGTTTTATCAGGAAATGGTCTCAGAGAGCTTGGAGACTTTTCAGAGTGAAGGCTGAGCCTTATACTCTGCTTTGACCGGCCCCCTGGATATGAGCTGTCCCTTGGGAGAAGGCATCGCTTTGGGCTTTGGCCGAGGGCAATTCCTGAGTAAAGACTAGGCTGCAATCTGTCACCAATTAACTTCCTGACAGCTGGGGAAATGTGTGCCTCAACTCGAAGCAGGGTCTGGGGAGCACACCATACTATCCGCTATAGAAGTCTGCTGTACACTATGTGAAAAAGAAGCTCATAGATACTATGATTCATATGTTAAGCATTAAAATATAAGTTTATATACAGGCATTAGGAAGGTTAGGTAAGGTACACATCAAATCACTAACAGACTCTTTGGGGAAAGCAAAGGGAAAAAAGGCAGTAGCTGGGGTGGGGAAAATATATACTCAGATATCTTTTTATTTTTTTAATGACCATATATTATGGCAGGGCAGAGGATAAACATATGGAAAATAATTTAATGAGAGATTTCCAGTGTGAGCATGTCTTATGGTGATCAACTGTAGTTCAGCATTGAAAAGCTCCAAATTAGAATTGCTTTCTGAATTCTGCCTCCAGCATTCCCCAAGACTCTACAAATAGATGACCATGCTGGTAGTTTTGACATTAAAGAGAATGATCCCACCTTCAATGAATTGCTACTGGGCCAGATGGCATCTGCTCCATTATACAAACTTCAACTTTTTTTTAGGACATATGTATGCTTATTTTATCTGGTTGAATTATTCCAGGGACTTTCTCAGTACAAAAACAAACAAATAAATAAACAAAACCCTGCAGACATTAATTCTGGTCCTTGTCAATTTAGCATCAGTGTGGGTGGGAGTTTGTTTTAATTGTCCTATTCACTAGGGTGACAACTAGTTAACAATCAGTGTAATAACGAGTGATGGCCAGTTAGAATGGACATAGGTCCTTCGGGAGGTGCGGAAGTGTCCAGACAATGATCAGTTGGCAACCAGCATGAAAGTAATTCAATATTTTAATAGACTGGAATGTACCTGCCAAATATCAGGCCTGACCACAGATGCAAATGCAGGCAAATACACGGCAAGAGAGCGGGTCGGGAAGCTTGCTAGCTGAGTGAACGGCTCCAAATCCAAAGTGGCCTAATGATCCTTCTAACTTAAGCTCTGGAACATGCCAGGTGGATATGCAAGCACACCACAAAGTCATTCCACCATGACTCGCCCACTTCTTTCCCATGATCCAACCTGAGTCACCAGTGTCTGTAAGTTTATTACAGCGATTCGCTTCAGCAGAACGGAGGTGCACAAAATCAAGGACGAACAGTCTCCCCTTGATTGAAAGTCCGTGTGTGTGCTGGCGTCTCCAAAACACCAGGAGTGGGAGGCAGGAAAAGGAGGGTGGGTTTTTTATTACACTTTAAAATGCCACCGCACTTGGGGTAAATTGAAACATTGTTTAAAGGAATTGTAGGTATTTCCAGGCAGGAGAAATGTGAGATCAGTTCGATCACAGTTACTGTTGACTTTAATTTTGACTAGTGTTCCTTGGGCAGAAATCTAAAACGATTATGGGCGAATGGATGTTCTAAAACACCTAACTGAGGGCAGAGCACTAAAGGTTTGGGATGTGTTGCTGCTCTGCATTTAAATGTGAAGAATTTCACAAGTCGCCTCTTTCTATCTCATCTGACCTTTGCCATTATTAGTCCTCTTTACAGGTCAAATCAGGTCCCACCTTCCCACTGGGTCCAGCCTTCCCTCTGAGTATTATCCTCCTCTCTGAATAACAATGTCCTCATTGAGTACTGTCCTTGGGACCAGATATACCTCCTCCCTGAGTACTAACTCCTCCCCAGGCACCACCCCATCTCTTGGTGCTCATCTCCCCACTGGGTGTCATTTCCTGCCAAAGGCAAGTACTCCCTCACACTACCTGAATGAATATTACTCCCCAACCCTGACCAAGAACAATAATCACTGTGTCTATGTCGCCTTGACAGTTGACTAAGCACATTTGTTCATGAGGTCTCCTTTGACCGTCACCACTACCCTGGGAGGAAGTGAGAGTGGCATCCTCTATTTCACAGATGAGGAAGTGAGGACTCAGCAAGAGTGAATGACTCCATTTGTAGTGGTCCCCAACCTTTTTGGCACCAGGGACCGGTCCTCCTATAAGAATTTAATGCTTAATGATCTGAGGCGGAGCTGAGGTGGTGATGCTAGTGCTGGAGAGCGGCTGCAAATACAGATGAAGCTTTGCTCCTTCACCCACCCACCGCTCACCTCCTGCTGTGCTGCCCAGTTTCTAATAGGCCATAGACTGGTATCTGTACCTGTCTGCTGCCGGGGGGTTAGGGACCCCTGATTTATAGCCTCATCTTCTGATCCTGATCTCCTGTACTTTTTTATAGTTTAGAAAGTATTTTAATATCTAAAGAAAAGTACTTAATTTTAACATGAAAAAATTTTTTCTTAAATGGTTGATAATGGTAAAATTAGAAAATAGTTTCTCTTCTCTTCACCCTTTTTCATTCCCTGACACAACTACTCTTAAAGTTTACTGTACATCCTTACACATCATTCTTTATGCTGACACAAATGTGCAAATATATAGTCATGATTTTTTTCTTTTCTTTTTATTTTAAAATAATGAATATTGGATCATATTATTCACATTACTCTGAAATTTGCATTTTATATTCCAAAGTAAATCATAGAAATGTTTCCTAGTCAATAAAAATAAATCTTATTCATAGTTTAATTTTTTTTAATTTAGATTTCCTTTCTTTTTATCACACGGTAGTTGAAAGAGCTAAGTCGTTCTGGAAGGCTTGTTATGAAAAGCTTTAGCCTCCCACAGCCCCCATTACTGGTTCCTCAGAGACAATCAACTGCCTTCAACTCTTTTAGCTCACAATAACATGTTTATATGGTTTCTTATTCATTTTTCAATTTCGAGACCTAATCTATTTACTTCCCAGTATGGAAGATAAGGATTCATCTTCCTCACTTCCAATTTCTATCATGCTCCCTTCCTCACCCATCTTCTTGATATAATTATGTCATAATTATGGCTGTAAACACATCATCCCATTCTTTTCACAATGCTATGTTGCATCATGACCCCCACAGGGTATCGACTTCTGTGCTAATTGGCTCAACCTGAAGAGGACAGGCATTACCCATACCCCATATTTCTCTCGCATTCCAGAACCACAGGCTGTGGGTTCCCGGGTGCCCAGTTTGGAAAGAGATGGAGAAATGCGGGCACCTATTAGGAGTTGCCCCTCTATTTCCCTACCTACCTTCCAGGTATGGTGAGAAGATAGAGATGGTGTAGGTCAAGACTGCATTGTCATATGTGGCATAACAAGTAGATGGTGTTGTTATGAGCCCAATGAAGATGCTCTGGGGGAACTTCTCATTCAAACCCTGTGCAGCCCTTTCCATGCCAAAGCGAAGTAACCAAGCAGTTCCAACCTTACTCAACATTCCACTGGGGGCCCATCCAAATGCCTTAGGCCATGCCCCATGAGGCCTCCACTTCTGTGTAAACTCATGTCCGTATCACATGCCACGCTCACATTCCAGAGCTATCATGACTGCTCAGTGGGGAGAGGACTTGTGCCACCGTGTGCAAAGAGGGCTCCCAGGCTAACAAATGACAGCTAAGGTCTTAAGCTCCTATCATTCTCAAAATAGCTAGCAGACCACGGAAGTGTGTCAGGTTTATACTGATGTAAACTCAGTAGTCCCAAATGGTGTACCAAAATATAACACTAGCTCATACAGAAGGTATGTGAGTGGAAGTTTATGTGTTCTGCAAGGTATGACCACACAGGTGTTATAAATGGAAAGAGATGGGTGAAGTGCTTCAGCAAGCCGATGAACCATTTTTTAAAAATCCATGATCTGAAAAAGTTTGAAAATTGTGGGGTATAAATCAGCTGACTTCCGAATTCTAGATCTTCTTTTAGGTATCAAAACTTGGCTCACCAAGATCACATCTGGAAAACAACCACCTCTTTGTTCTTGAGCTTAACTTCAGAAGGCTCTGGAATCTAGAGAGATCAGGTTGGAAGTGGCCATGGTGAAATTTCTTTAGGTGAAAAAAACAGAAACAAAAATAACAATACAGTCTTTCCATTCCCCACTGCCCTCCCCCACAACAAATGTACCCTCAAAAAAAAAAAAATCACCAACAGAATCTGCAGGATCTCCCCCTCCCCTTCCCTGATTCCTTTTCTTCGAGTGTTTTATCAACTACTGCAGTGGGCAGCATCTGGATTACTGGTGTTTTTCTACTCAGAGGAGCAAGAAAATTCCATTAACTGAAGAATAATAATGGTCAACTGCCCCAACGGGAAAGGCATTCAGCATGCTGCATTCTTGTTTCCTGTGTCACTGTCAGGATCCTGGGGTCCAGATTAGCAGGCTCCTACTCCCTGGACTGTCCAGGCCTCTGGGGTCGTGACTCATACCCACAGAGAAAGTACAGTACGTGCTCTTTGGGAGCACAGGGACAGTGGGAAGGGAAAAATGAATGAGTGCGATTAGGCAGGTGAATTATTTCTTTTTCAAAAAAAGAGAATAAAGGGGAAAAAATCCAGGCATAAATCTGTCCTAGGGTTGATGCTGAGGACTCTGGAAGTAATCAGGGTCTAGAATTATCCAGAAAGAACCCAGGAATTGACTCTCCCCCAATCTCTTACCCTTTGGGATAAAGGACCCCAGACTTATTTGTTTTTTTTTTAAGAGTATCCAGTCTCCTGCTTTATTGGACATATAAGATGGCATAATCACAATGAAAAATGAAGCTTCTTATCAAATTAAACGCATACCTACTCTATGCCCCAACAATTGCATTCCTAGGTATATCTACGCAAGAGAAATGAAAACATCTGTTCACATAAGGACTTGTATAAGAATGTTCTTAGCAGCTTTATTCAGCATAGCCCCATACAGCAAATAACCCAAATGCATGAAGAGGTGAACGGATAAACAAACTGTGATATATCCATACAATGGAATTATTTTAGTTTCCTTTTGCCACTGTCACAAATTACCACAAACTAAATGGCTTAAAAAAAAACCACACAGTTCTGTGGTTCAGAAGTCTGCTATTAGTTTTATTGGGCTAAAGTCAAGGTGTTGGCAAGGCTGATTCCTTCTAGAGGTTCTAGGAGGAATTCTTGTGACCTCTCTCCCGTCCCTTGGCTTACGACCTTTTCAAAGTGCATCACTCCAATTTGTGACTCTTCTGTGTTCAACTTTCTCTCTTCCTCCCTCTCACTTGTGATTACATTTAGGACTCACCTGGATAATCCAAACTCATCTTCCCATCACAAAATCCATAGCTTAATCATACCCACAAAGTCCCTTTTGCAACATAAAATAAGATTCATAGGTTCCAGGAATTAGGACTGGAGCGAGCTGCTGAGACACAAAACACAGATGAATTTTAAAAACAGTATGTTGAGTGAAAGAAACCAGACACCCCTCCCCCCAAAAAACCATCTGTATGATTGCATTTATATGAAGGTCTAGAGCAGGCAAAACTAATCTACGTTGATACAAATCAGAACAGTGGTTGCCTGGAGGCAATGGGATTTATTGGAAAGGACACAGAGAACTTTATGGGATGATAAAAAAGTATTCCATATCTTGATTAGAGAGTTGATTACCTGGATATATATATATTTACCAAAACTCACAGAACTGTACATTTCATATCTGTGCATTTAATTATATCGAAATCCTTTCTCAATGGGAAAAAAAAGAGAGTATGAGGGGAAAATAAATAACAAGAAAAAAAAAAGAGGGAGAGCAGGGAGAAAAAAACAAAGCCTAATTTATTTGGGGAATACATTTTCCTCCTTCATTATCACCAGGACAAGCTCTCTGGTATGAAAAAGAGATTGGACACGTTGGAGGGAGTGGCTGGAATCTAACCTGCCTGAGGTTAACTGTCCTCTAGCCCCATTCAGCATTTCAGGCACCTAAGGTCATCAGTCTGCCTTATAAGACAAGGCTGTCAATGAAAAACCCACATTATATTCAACATTTATCTCCTCTCATTAAAAATGAGAAAGTAAACATATTTTACACGTATCAATTGTTTTCACTTACCCATTCTCCAGAATTTTTATGTATTTCTGTATACTTTCTAGATTGTTGTTATCACGGCAGAGGGATCATTTGCCTTCTGCCTTTTTCATTTAATATCATACAAAAACATGTTCCCATTTTGCTAGAGAAGCTTCAGAAACATCCACTTAGATCATTGGATAAAATTTCACTGAAATGATTGATTTACCATAATTCACTTAATCTTTTCCTTCCTATTGGACATTTAGGCTATTTAGGTCCCCCCCCCATGGAAAAATAATGAAGCACTGATTGGCTTTGTTCTTCTGTTGAGTTATTTAAGAAGTGGATATTGATATAAGAAATCAAGAAGAGGAGGAGGAAGCGACAAAGAAATCCCTGGCACACGATTTAGAGCTCAAGGAATCTCCAGAATTATCTAGTCTAAAACCCTAATTTTAAGAAGAGGAAACCAAGGCCAGGACTCATTTGAAGTGAAATGCTCAACACCACACTGCAGCTAAACACAGAGCTGAAATTCAAATTCAGGGCTTCTAGCTGAGTGTAGCCCTCTTGAATTCAAAAAAAATAAGCACAAGCTACACCTCTGCTTTGTCCTCATAGCAAGCACCAACAGGGATAAATTTCACTTGTCTAAACGTCTCATAAAATTGTATCTCCCAGGTCAATTGTGAGAGAAGTAAGTTAAACAAAAAAGGAAAGTTGGTCAGAGCCTATAATGTTAACATGAGATTAGAATTTAAGCTGCCCTATAGTTCAGTTGAAAAGAGAAACATATCACCTGAAAAATGGAGAGAACATATTCTTCTTTGCATCTGTGTGTCTGGGAGATGCTCTGAGCACATGGCATTAAAATGAAAGAGTGTTGGCCCCCGATTATCTATACTAATAGCAAAAAACCCTGTCACAGATCATACAAAATAGAAACTAATGCAAAAATAATTTGCAAGTGCTTTACATAATTTTCTGGCAGCAAATTTACCTACTTAATTATGTTTACCATAAAACTTAAGTTTCCAGAATATTCATCAATTGGAAAGTAGGCAGTGGCATGATCTATAATGTACTAGAAGAAAGGGGAAGTAAGAGAGAATGACTATTTACAATATGCCTGTTTTGTGCCAGGAATAAACTACACACTTTACACATGCTCACTCATGGATTTTTACCCCCAATAAGTAGGAACCTGAGGCTCAGCTGGGTTAAGTAACTTTCCCAAGGTCATCCAATTATAATACCAAAGTCAAGATTCCATTCCAGCACTGTCAAGCTGAAACTCACATGTTTTCAACTCTACTGGGAAAGTCAGATCAAATTTTATTCAATAAATATTTATCAGCCATCTAGGTATCGAATCCTGTTTGCTAGATAACAAGGTTATAAAAACAAATAAGAGAAATGTTATTTCTGGATAGTGTATAAGCTAGCAGGTGGAGACAGAAGCAAGCACACATAGTAGGTTCTATGTATTTGATAAGTGAAGGAATGAAGCCACTTAGGTTTGCGAAGAAGCTCACATCTGTGTTGTCAGTCATGACAGATCATTTCAAATGCCAATTGGTGTAGTTATATTCTTGATTATGTCTTACACAATGTGAATTTCATGAAAATATTGCCCTACTCTAACTCTGAGTCAAAAAAAATATTTTCATTCCCATTTCCCAACTGTGTTGCCAAAAAGGACCTAGCAAGGTGAATTCTCTGAACCTTTTGTGTGTCTGATTTTGCCTAAAATGAAATTTAATAATCTAAGGATAATAACTTTTTTACATAATGTGATTAAAATTCATGATTTCTGAATGAGGATTTTTTGGTTGCAAGCAACAACAACAACAACAACAAAAAACAATTTGCCAATTCAAAAAAGGTTAATAATAGAAAAAGTTTATTATATCCCATTTAAAAACAAAATCTAGAGAAAGCCTGATATTGGCTGCCTAATGATGTCACTGAAGACCCAGGCCCTTTGCATCTCCCCACTCTTCCTCAGTCCGTCAGATTAATTGACCTCATAGTTGCAACATGGCTGCCATAATTCCAGTCATTACATGCTGAGGCAGAGACTTTCTATGTGCCTACCAATTCTATTCTTCTACCTGGACACACAGAAAAACTACATTTCCCAGCTTCCTTTGCTGTTAGTTGTAAGCATCTGACTGGGCTCTGGCCAAAAGGATGTGAACCAAAGGGATAAGCCTAGCCCCACGTGCCATGGCTCACTCTCTCGCTTCCAGTTCTACAA
Source organism: Eidolon dupreanum (assembly GCA_028627145.1). Taxonomy (NCBI): domain Eukaryota; kingdom Metazoa; phylum Chordata; class Mammalia; order Chiroptera; family Pteropodidae; genus Eidolon; species Eidolon dupreanum. Next base: position 4,825,056 of record CM053507.1, read on the forward strand.
GGAATAGATCTGGCAGCTTCACAAGGTGGAAGGAACCACGATCCCTGAGTGAGCACTCAAAGAGAGCCACTGCCTCACTGAACAAAATATAAATGCATACGGAGTGAGGCCACTGAAATCTTGGGCTGGTTTGTTATAGCAGTCGGGATTAATTACCTGATCCCCATTCGGACTTGGTAATATCCAGTAGAAGATGAGAGGGGGCATCTTCGCTGAGAGGTAGATTCCTGACAAGGGACCTCGATCAGCAAGGTGTGTGGGCAAGGGTGGCGGGGGGTGGCCGGTTAGGGGATAGGCAATCCCAAGCCATGCTAGCTCCCACTCCCACCTGGTCTTTCTCTGGTGCCTCATAATCCTGTTTTTCCCGTCAGGCCTCTCATTCTCCCATTGGCTATCACTAGCCTTGTTCTCAATTCTCAAACCTCTGAGTGGCCCTGCCCTGCCCTGTCCACCCTCAGGATGGCCTTGCACTCTGGCCCCCAGAATGCTGTCTGGCAGACTCACTTGGCTACCTGCAAACCTCCGACCCATCTGCATCTTCACCTGGGCTCACCGCCCTCCACTCTGGATCCCACACCTACCTCTGTTAGAGATCTTGCTCATGACAAATTCTTCCTTATCCTGTATTTTCAAAAAAGGTTTTCTTCTCTAATATCTCTTCATATCAACATTTAAGTAGGATCAAATCCTCATATTAAAAATCTCAACACCTTCTAGCTACTGCCCTATTTTTTCTTTCCCTACGTAGCCAGATTTTTTTGAAAGAGTTGCCTATGCTAAGTCTCCATTTCTCCTGTCATTAGCTCCCGTCTGGATCCCCTCATTGCTACACCAAAGCTGCTCTCATCATGATTTCTTATGACTTCCTTGTTGTGAAACCTGGTAGACATTTTCCCTTCCTCTATTAATTTCTTATGCTGCTGTAACAAATAACCAAGAATTGCTGATGGCTTAAAACAACAGGAATTTATTTTCTCACAGTTCTATAGTTCAGGAGTCCAAAATTGATGTGTCAGCCAGGCCACGCTCCCTCCAAAGCTCTCCAGGGGGATCATCCCTTCCCTCTTCCAGCTTCTGGTAGTTGCCAGTAATCCTCAACGTTTGGCTTGTGGCCACATCACTCCAATCTCCGCCTCCATCTTCACATGGCCTTCTTCCCTGTGTACAAATTTCCCTCTTCTTAAAAGAACACAAGTTATGGAATTAGGGCCAACTTTATAATCTAGAATGACCTCATCTTAACCTAATTACACCTGCAAAGACCTTACTGCCAAATAATGTCACATTCACGGGTACCAGGTGTTAGGACTTCAACTTAAGTTCAGGGGGGACACAATTCATGTCCAACCTGACCTGGCAACGTTCCTTCTCTCCTCAAGATGCCATTTATTCCAAGTCTCCCTTGGACCTTTCTGAAATTTTTTGCTTATTTTCTTTCTTGGTCTTCTTTCCCCCTGCCCATCCCCCTATCATTGGAGTCTCTTGGGGCTTACATTATTTACAAGCCATAGAAAGAACTTATATAGTGTTTATGGTAATGTTGTGTTTTACAAAGCACTTTCTCATCCACTGCCTCATTTGAGATAATCAGGAATCATTGTCCCCTTTTAACAAACACTCATAAAGGTTAAGTTTCTTGCTCGAGGTATCACAACAAGAGGAAATTCCAGATCAATCCCACCTCTCTCAACTCCAGAGCCGATGTGCTTTCCAGAAAAACCCTGCTGCCTTCCTGAATCGTGTTTTATAAAAACATAAACCACGTACTCGAGTGCACTAATCATCCTCAGCCAACATATACTCATGAAAAGACCTCTGGCCCTGCTTGGGTCCCCATATTTTCATTTCCCCAGAAAACGTTCACCAAATGCTAAAGTCAACATGTAAGACAAAGGTAAAACCTTCTGAAATTCTTGGATGTAGCCACTGCATGACTTGCCTGTGTTTGTTCTCACACTAGTTTCCAGAAAGTTTACCACCTTGCTCCAGGTACACGTTCAACAGATCCATTCGGACAACCACTGAAGAATCCTCTCTAACACTTTTGACCCATCTTTGCCTTTCGATGTGTTGATTAAAACATGTGGGGTTCACAAAAGCTGCAGGCAGCATTGCAGGCAAGAGTCAGTTAGCAATAATAAATATCCTCTAGCTATTGCCTATCCCCCAACAAACCAAGTCACTCCATGTGGACAAGAGGAACTGAGAAAGCAGCTGGGCCAGAAAACTCACTGTTAAACAGAATCTCTACCACGTGAGAAGAGCTGATCCCGTTGGAGCCGTTGGGCTGTGCAGGATCACAGGGTGGAGATGTGAAGCTGACTACCCACACTTCAGCGAGGTGACAGGAGTACCAGGCAGGGTTGGACCGTTCTTGGTAGTTTTCCACTTGCTGCTCACATGTTCTTCCCCTATTTGGTTCTTTGTCACTTGGCCCCAAACAAACGCCCATGTCAGGGAACTTGAACACTTGCTCATGCCACCCACCAACCCAATGGCATGTGGGGATGAGGGTTAGAAGTTCACATACTCTTCCCCTTTGTTCTCTTGTGTTTTTTTTCTGCATAAGCACCTTTAAACAGGCCAAATGGTTGTCGTTGTTGCCACATGATTTCGTCTTGCCTTCCATCATCCCATTCCTGAGGGAGGCAGTAACAGGGGAAAGTTAACTATTTGGTAAACAGTTTATAGGATGAGTAGGCACAAACAACAAAGATAAGCCTGGATGCTTTTAAAATAAGCTGCTTTGTAATTAAACTTATTTCTGCCCTACAATACTCCTTTGTAGTTAAATAGATACTGCAAAGTGTAAACACTCTCACCCTTCTTGGGAAAAAATTGTTTTCTCGGGAAGCTGGAAAATTCTCCAGTAAGTGTAAACATTTTGTGGGAAAGCGTAGACTAAGCCCCCTAATTCTAGTAACTCTGATTGGATTGGATGTCCTCATGCCATCTCTGTTCCTCTCTAAGGTGTATGCAGCCCATATCCTGCTCCCGCTAGCTTTCAGGAAGGAAAAAGTAATCCTCCAATTTCTCTCCATGCTTCTGATTCAGACCATTCAAACAGCTGGACTCCTTTGAAAAAATGACTTTAATCATGACAAAAACATATGACTTGCAACACAGAACTGAGAGATAAAAGGAAAACATTTTCTGTCATAGTTTTTCCTTTGGGTTTTTGAAAAGTGAGGGAAATTTTCATTTAAAGAAAAGCCAGAAAAGTGTCTTAGGATACACTCCACACAGATGAGAGAAGACAGCCATTAAAATAAATTACAGAATAGGAAATGGCACCATTATGATACTCTACTGTTTCTTTTCAGAAGTATCTTTTTCCAGAAACTTTTAAACATATAATAAAAGCAAAATGCTTTTAAATTATGAGTGGCTTTTCAGAAAGGTATCCCTTTTTCTCAATTGTGACTAACAAAAACAAATGAATAAAAAAAAAATCTGAATAAAAGCAAGAGCTGGATCAAAATGAATTACCTTCCTTTTCAGCTAGAGATTCATCTGAAGGATTGTGCTGAACCATCATTTCTGGCGATTATGGATTGAAGTCTGTGGAAGCATAACTTTCCCCAACAACCGTGAGGCACGGAAAGTGGTTACAGACACCTCAGAGTTCGTGCCAGGTACAGATCCAGACTGAGTCTCCTCCAGACTGAGTAAGTCACTCAGTTTCTCTAACCTGAGTTTCCTCATTCACAAAATGAGAGTAATAACAATACCGCCTCATCCATCATAGGCTGTCGAGAAGATTAGAAGATAAAACAAAATGCTTAGTAGGCACCTGGTACCTGTTAAGCAGTTGTTAAAAGGTAACCGTTATCATTGCCATATGGAAGAGTCAGGAAATTAATTACTTGCTGCACAACACACGTGACTTTTCCTCATGGGTGCAGGAACTTGATGCCGAAGCAAATAGTTTGAGGTATCCTCACACAGAACTGTGTTTAGAAAGAACTCAACACTGATTTGAATAATATTTGCAAAATCAACTAGCAAACTTTCATGGTGTCGGGTCACATGACACAGTCCTCACAGATGGGGAGAGAGTGCCGTGGACTGAATTTTGTCCTCTTGAAATTTGCATGTTGAAGTCCTAAGCCCCAATGTGATTGGATTTGGAGATGGAGCTTTAAGGAGGTAGCTAAGGCTAAATAAGGTCATCAAAGTGGGGTCTTCACCTAATAGAGTTGGCGGCCTTCTCAGAAGGTGAAAGAGAATGATCTCTTTTTCCAACGCAGGCACCGGTGAAAGGCCACGTGAGGACCTACTGAGAAAGTGGCCATCTGTAAGCCAGGAAGAGGACCCTCACCAAGAACAGAGGAGGCTAGCACCTTAATCTTGGATTTTCCAGCCTCCAGAACTGAAAAACAAATTTCTGTTGTTGAAGCAGTCTGTGTGGTACTTCGTTTTGGGAGCCCAAGATGAGTAAATCAAAGGGAAAGATGTCAACTTTTTCTTATAAAAGGTATAATGGTTTTATCTGATTTTGAAACATGAATAGATCAAATCCTACTATTTAGGTTAAGTAACTTTCACATGGGGGAAAAAAGTCACCTCCCATTAGAGAGCCATAATTTATACAACAGTCAGTTGGAGAATATATTTTGTTGCACAATTCAAACCTATAGGCAAGATTGAGTAAGAAAGCTGCTTCAGTGAGTTTCGTAAGAAACCTGCTTGAAACTAGAAGGCTTAGTTTTCTCCTGACACATTTCTACAAATGATTCACATCTAAAGACAGATGTTATCATCAGTTATTGAAATTATAGCTCCTCTCAAGGGAATGGGCAGTGTCCCAAGAGAGAGAAAAATGTAGAAAGAGGATGAGTAAATCCTGAAATGTTATAGTAATTTCTGCAGAAACAAGTCAGATGGCCAAAGCTCTGTCTCCCGGCCAGCTATACTCAAAGAAAAATGCCGCACATCCTTCTGAACCTTTAAAAGGTGGCCGCTGCAGGACAGTGGCAAAGGTGCTGGGCTGGGATTCATGAGATTTGGGTTCAAATCCATTAGCTCAGTAACTATTCACCTTTAATGAGGACCTATTACACGTCACGGTAAAGTGGCAAAGAAGAGCGACTAGAGCCCGACTACCTGGTCAATAAAGCCTTGGCGCTGTCTTTATCAGGGCTGTGTGACCTTGAGAGAGTCAGCCACCTTCTTAGGCCTCAGTTTCCCAAGGTTAAGAGGATGGATTGAGAACGGTACCTGCACAGCATCATAAGCCCCACATGTGTTCGCAGTTATCATTACTGCTACCTGGGCCAGAGGGTATCTCAGGTACTGGCATCATCGATCCCCTTTCTGATCCGTCATAGGTCTGTATGACCTTTAGCAAAACATTGAACTTGCATGTGCTCCAGGGTCCTCATCTGTAAATTGCAGATGGCAGTGCCTGCTTCATGGGATCATATGAGGACTAAGTGACATAACATACGCAACGTACATGGTATAAAACGATTACCTGACAAATGTTTTCCTGTTGATAAGGTTAATTTTCTTTTTTCTTTAATACCCATCACCCCACTCTTCTTACCACCACTTAATTATTTACCATGGCTAGTCCTTCTTAGCCTCTGGCCACAGACAAACCCTGATCATGTACGTGGATGAGAGAGAATGCTGTGTTCTCGCCATGTGAACTTTCTCTCTTTTATCACCTGTGGTCAGGGTCTTACCCACATAGCACAGAGTGGAAATTGAAATGAATATCTAAATTGGGGTCGACGAAGTTCTTCTGTAAAGGGCCAGATAGTAAATATTTTTGGCTTTGTGGGCCATAGAGTCTCTACCACAACTATTCAACTCTGCCGATATAGTGTGAAAGCAGCTTTAGACAATCTGTCAAGGAAGGAGTATAATGTGTTCCAATAAAACTTTATTTACAAAAACAGATTGTGGGCCAGATTTGGCCTGTGAACTGTCCTTTGTTGTCCCTTGATCTAGATCCATTCATTTGACAAGATACGCTATGCATTCCACATATGACAAGCACTGTCCCAAGTGCTGGGGAAATAACTGTACCTGAAACAAAGTCCTTGTCCTAATGGAGTTCATGGCACATTATAAAAGCATTTGTTAGTGTCATTTCCCACACTGAAGAGATTAAATGAAGACACTTTTTCAGAAAGGGAGTAATCATTTGTGAGATGCTCTGCTAAAAGTTTGACTAAGCCAAATACTGAGAACTGGCCATTGGGTTTGGTAACAAAGTCATTCTTCAGGGGATGGTAGGGACAGAAGCCTGAGTGGAGTGAATTCGAGAGAGACGGGAAGTAAGGAGTAGGAACAGTGAGGACAGGGCAGGTGGGCTGTAAAAGGGAAGCGTGGAAGTGAGGTGGGAGGTAGAGTGGGTTCAGGCTCAAGGGAGAGTTTTGTTGTTATTGTTGTTGTTTCAAGATGAGAACATGAGAGCATGTTTGCATCAAACGTGATCCAGAGGAACCAGAGAGGGACAGTTGGACAATATGACAGAGGCGAGAGAGAAGTCGTGTTCTAGAATGACGTTCCAGAGCGGCAGGAGGACATGGGACCCAGCACCCAGGTGAGGGCTGGCCACTGCAAGGAGCAGGTACAGCTCCTCCCCGGTAACAGGAAGGAAGGCAGTGCAAAGGGCACACTTGGTTCTGAGAGAATGGAACCGTTCTCTTCCCATTGCCTCTATGTTTTTTTTCACTAAAATAAAAGGCAATATCATCAGATGAGAATGAGAAGCGGAAGGAGTTCTAAGAAGAGATTAAAAAAAAAAAAAAAAAACATTCAAAACAGCCAACTCAGAAGGTGTGAGAACGCCTGAATTGGGGACATGGAATTAGCTTACCCGGCAGTTCCAAGGTCCCTTGTGAGGGGTGACCAGCCAGCAGGGTTGTGATTTCCTCTGGCTGTTGCCCTTGTGAGAAGAACATTACTACTAGGACCCTTACGTGGCCTCTGACCAGTCTGAAGAGCGCGTCCCTTCAGGTTGGCTGTCTACTTCTGGTGCAATCAGCCGAGTCCAAGGGGACGGGCTTCGGAGCATGAACCATGGCCTGTTCTCTCTGTATATGTGTCTAGCTCTGTCAGAGGCTGTACTTTGGATGGGGCAGTTTCCCTAGAGTGATCTGTAGGCATCAATCAACCCCTAGAAGGGGGTGAGGGAGTGAATCACAGTCTGGGGTTCTGGGAAGATCCTCTTGGCAACAGGTGACCTTGATTTTTCACATGACGATGAAGCATACATTATATAATATTCAGAGTGTCCTAGACACAACACAGCCAGAGCTTTTCTTTTTTATTTTTATTTTTTTAAGTTTTTGTACACGATGACGTGTCCTATATCTGTAGTGGGAAGCAATTCCAATTTTGTACTACCATCTACCCAGTCCTGAGTATGTGCAAGGCACTGTGCTCATGGCACTTAAAATATATTATTTCAAGTAATTCTTAAATAGTGCAGTAGTCAGAACTGTTGCTGAGTCCATTTTACAGATGAAATATCCGAAGTTGAGAAATACGAGGCAGTGTGTCCAAAGTCACGTAACAGAACATGTCGCTAGATGCATGAGACCTCAGTCTGCACTCTCCGTCGCTGAGGTAGATTGAAAATACCCGATTCCGTTAGTACCTGCAAGTAACAGGCACTCCCAAAATATCGACTTAAACAAATGAGGAGGTATTTTTTTCTCATATAAAAAATCCAGTGGTAAGCAGTTCAGAACGGGTTTGACAGCTGCACAGCACCCTCTAGAACTGATGTTTTTTTTCTAGTTTTCTGCATCCCTGGCCTTCATTTGTGGACTTGGCACTCGTGGTTGCCTCATGGTTAGAAGATGGTAACTCTGCCTTCAGCATTGTATCAGCACTCCAGGTAAAAGAAAGGGAATCACAGGTCCCAATTAATTCCTCCCACTCCCACCTTGTCTTCCCTGTCCTCATTTAGAGAGCTTTCCTGGAAGCTCCACCCCACAAATATCTGCTTAAATCTCACTGGCTGAAAATGCCATAGGAGCACCTCTGGCTAAAAATACGGAATTTCAGCTGGGTCCATTGCCACCCTAAAGAAAAACGTTTTGCTGCATAAACTCCCTGCCCCCTGACAACCACTGATCTTTTTATTGTCTCCATAGTTTTGCCTTTTCCAGAACGTCATACAGTTAGAATCAGACAGTATGTAACCTCTTCAGATTGGCTTCTTTCACTTAGAAATATGTACTTAAGTTTCCTCCATGTCTTTTCGCGGCTTGTTAGCTCATTTGTTTTTTATTACTGAATACTATTCTACTGTCTGAATGTACCACAGTTCATTTATTCATTCACCTACTGAAGGGACATTTTGGTTGCTTTCACATTTTGGCAGTTATGAATAAAGCAGCTATAAATATCCATGTGTAAGTTTTTGTGTAGACATAAGTTTTCAACTCCTCTGGGTAAATACCAAGGAGTGTGATAGCTGGTTTATATAATGTTTAGTTTTCTCAGGAACTGTCAAATGGACTTCCAAAGTCTCTGCACCGTGTTGCATTCCCACCAGCAATGAATGAGAGTTTCTCTTTCTCCACATCCTCTACCAACACTTGGTGCTGCCAATGTCTTAAATTTTAATACTTCAGTTTTTAAATTAATTCATCCAATAAACATTTGATGTGCTCTTAATTAAAGTCATATGCGAGAGAGTCAGTCTCTTAAGGCGTTTAGAGTTCAGAACATCTTTAAGTTTAATATGGAAAGTTTTGGAAAGTCCTGCATCCTTTTGATCAATGGTTCTTAACCTTAGCCAGCATCTGGAGAGCTTACTAAAACATGGATTGCTGTGGGCAGGGGAGAGAGGCAGGCTCACCTCCAGAGTTTCTGATTCAGTAGGTCTGGGATAGAACCCAAGAATCTGTGTTTCTAACATGTTTCTAGATGACACCGCTGTTGCTGGTCCAGGGACCATACGTTGAGAATCACTTCTCCAGATGCTTCTCAGGTAAAAGAAACACCAAATGAAACTGCCACACTCTCCATCAAGTATCAAAAAATACCAACCAGGATGACCACAGCCAACATAGTAGGTTCTATTTTAAGGCTCCTGGGATACGCTTAAGGAAAGTTCATGCCATCTATTCTTTGCCGGCTCCTAAGATGTCTCGAACCTTTCTTTCTGAGATGGCTTAGTGTAAGTCTTATTCTCCTTCCAGGACAGGAAACCATTTTCTAGCCACATGTCACTGACTATATATAGGAGCAGTTCTGTGGTGGGGAACTCTAGCATGACAGTCCCTTCTGGAACATCAGGAAGACATCGATGTTGGAGGCTGTACTGATGCATTTTGATGGGCATGAATCACAGGGATTTTTTGGCAGCAGATGACTCCTCACCTCCTGGTGCTGAGCCACCAAATGTCAGGTGACCACAGACCTTGATCATTTATGGTTTACTTCTCAAAAACAAAGTCATCTGCAGGACACACTTAGCTGTGACCTCAGGAGTCAGATTGTTCCGCAGTCACGTCTTTGGCTCTGCCTCGACAGCCTGTATTAATTACGGCCTCTTCTGTAACTCTGTCCTAAGAATTAGCTGATACTCCAAAGACAGTGTTTCTCCAAGAGGGACCTGAGCTGTCACTGCACTGATTGCCAACATTTACTGTGCCCAACAGCATGCCAAGCATTCTGCAGGCCTTCTCCTTAGTCTTCCCAACAGCGTCTAAAGATAGGTTCTATTAGCATCCCCAATTTACACATGAAGAAACCAAGGTTCAGTGTAGTTGAGGAATTTACTTCAGGTCACATAGCTAATAATTGGCAGAGCCAGAATTCAAACTCAGGTCAGGCTGATATTACAGGTGCTCACATGGAAGAGTAAATAAGAGAAGAGCTAATAAGATATGAACCTAGAAGATAGGAGGGAAACTCTTGGATCAAGAACAAAAACTTCTCTGATCTATATCCCCAGTTGGTCTATACCCCCTCCTTCCACCTTCCAATTACCATGAAGCTCTGTTCATGCCCCATGGGCAGCACTTCTCTTGGACCATGGAAGAATAGAATTATTTTCACTTCGTTTGTGTTTTCTGCTGCAGAGACTTGCCCAAAGTTGGCACTGGGAAAAGGTGTGCATTTAGGAAGTGATGGATTAAAAATGACCAAACTGAGCGCATCTAATGCCTAGATCTTGGTTTCTAAAATTATTCTCCAGCATAAAGATCTAGGGCTCCTTGGAGAAATAGCTTATTCTAAGACTGGAGCAGGAAATATACAAGATGAGCCTGGGACATATTGTAGTATCAAAAAGTAAGAGAGTGCTCCCTCCTCCCCCCCCCAAAAAAAAAAGAGGGAAAACACCCCATAACAATGGGAGTACGTGAAAGGAACATAGAAATCAACTGGAAAAGCTCCCATTGAACTAAGCTGGGAAAATTTTGAGCAAGAAAATGCAGATTGGATTATAATCCCAATAATAATCAACATTCATGAGTTCACAGTGATATAAATGATTGCATAAATAAGAAAGCAGAGCAGAATAGACAAGTCTCCAGGGCAGAAGAATCACAAATAATTTATGTAGTTATTCCGTTCTCAAGGAGATGAGGCATAACTTCCCAGTCTTCATGTGGGGGCTACACATAGTGATTTCCTTCGCCAGAGGACTCTATGAAAAGAGGGGGAAAAGAGTAACTTTACAGTGGAGAAATCTGACAAACACTGTCTCGAGGTCAACACCGGCAGTGATAAATCATGTTGACAGTGTGCATAAGACTTGATGAAAATGGCATTTTGCGCTCTTCCTCCCCCAAACCCATAATCCCAGTCTACTCATGAGAAAAAACATCAGACAAATCTCAGTTGTGGGGCATTCTACAAACTACCTGACCAATACTCCTCAAAACTGTCAAGGTCAACAAAAACCAAGGAAGTGCGAGAAACTGTCATAGGCAAGAGAGACCTAAGGAGACAAGCCGACGACATGTGATGTGGTATCTTGGATGGGATCCTGGAACAGAAAAAGGACATTATTTTTTAAAAAATCAAGGAAATTAAAATAAAGTATGGACTTTAATAAAAATGTATCAATATTGATTCATTTGTAACAAACCAACATACTACTGTAAGATGTTAATTATAAATGAAAATGGGTTGGGGGCATATGGGAGCTCTCTGTACTATCTTTGCAATTTTTCTGTAAATCTAACACTATTTTAAAATGTTAAAGTTTATTTTTTTAAAAAGCCAGATCATGCCATTAAGTAAGTGGGGTTCCAGACTGATTACTATCTGTTTGAGGAGGACAGGAGCGGTATAGAAAGGGAATGAAAGCTATTTACAGTTCTCAGCATGAATCGTCTTCCCATCAAAGATGCACTTGGTAGATGGATTGTTATTCTAATAATGCTTGCTACGTTTCCTTTGCCATATTAGGTCGATATATTAGCTAAACAGTATGAGTTAATACAACTTTCCAAAGGCATAGACTTTTCCTTGGAAAGAATTAGGATGGCTTCACAAAGCGTCTTCATCCCCGTTTCCCAAGCCCATTCCCAAGAGGCATTTCTAAAAGGTGTGATCCCTTCTTGGGGGCTCCCGTGTTGTGGTTCCGCTAGGGATTAGAAATGAGTTCCGTGTTTCTAGCAGGAAGTCAGTCCTGCCGTGGCCCCAGCGGGGCATTGTGCGGGTCAAAGCCATCCCTCCCCCTTCCTCTGCACTGGTCACTGAGGAACCGGCTCCCGCAGGTTGTGTTTTCCAGGCTCCAGGTGAGTTTGGCTCAGGGGCAACGCTGGCAGCAGGTTGGGGAGTGGGAAGAGAGGGAGGAGCTGGGGCATCTCTCCCCTACTCCCTTCGCCTCACGGGGCGTCTCAGCAGCTGCTGCATCTCGCGCATGGCCCCAGCTCCCCAGTGCCCTCCATGGGTGCTGGGTGACCCAGCTCCTGGCCCCTCCTCCCTTTGACTCTCTAACCTGTGGGGCTAGCAACTACCTGCTGCTGCTGACTTACCATTCCTTCACTGCCTTTTGGATTCTCGAGCTTTCCTCACCTGCTTAAACAATTTCCTGTAGTAAATGCCCTTTATTTCAAATACTTAGAGTGGCTTTTGATTTCCTGTTGAAACTCTGCAGTATTTTCAGACCTGACATTTTTTTTCATTCTCATCTTGATCAAGAAAAGGAAACACGCACACGCGTGCCCACACACACAAACACGGAATCTTGGCGTTTTTGTACTGTCCTCACTTATAAAATGACATTTCATGTTTATCAGGAAAAAAGTGGGTCTCTATCACTATGATGGAATAGGGAAGTTGTAAGAGGACCTGAAAATGATTTAAAGAAGCATGGACCTCCTGGCAAAATCATGAACTGTATCTCCTCTAAAACAAACAATTTTTTTTTTTTTTTTTTTTTTTTTTTGGCTACACACTTTCAAGACTCTGCAGCACACAGTGAAGGAAGGAACTTTCTTTGTTCACTCCAGTTTTTCAGGGGGTCGTCCTGGTATTTCTAGGTTAACTAAATGAACTGTAAAGAGAGCTTCCTTGATGGCTAAAAGGTTCCATTGTTCTTACGAGTATTGTGGCTTTGTTTTGTTATTGGCGACTTCGTCTTCCGTGTGGTCACTAGATGTAATAGTTTGAGTGTTTCAGAGGGTTAGTGATTTTCCAGTGATTAAGAACTATTTGGTTAAAGGTCTGTTTGTTTGGGGGGTGGGGGGACAGGGTGGGAGGGAGGCATCATTGTTGTCCAATGTAATAGATTGTTTAAGTTAACCTGATAGTTTAAAACTACAAAGTTTAAAACTAAAACATTCACTTTGTCCTAAAATAAGCAATTTAGATCTACCCAAATGTATCTGAATTTGGTCAATGCTCTGTTTGACTCCTGGCTATGTTGATGAAATGTCAGCATCCTTTCGGTAACAAACATCATTCTAGATTTGTGTATTGTGAAATTCCAGAAAGCATGCTCTTTGAGGACTAGGCACCTCAAACATGGGTAATCACGTGTGCATGAATCAGTACATGAATACACAGGACATACATATTCTTTCATGGAAGATCGTGAACAGTAAGTTTCACTAAATTGCTTTTTTATCCCTTAAAAACTGTTTCCTTCAGAAAAAATGAGAAATTCAACGCTTCAGAATGATGAGAAATTCAAAAAATTCGTTTTATTGTTTTTCTTTTATCAACATGTTGCAGTCACACATATTGAAGGACAAATTCTTCCCAGAAAACGCAAAGGAACTATTTCTTAGAAATACTATTCTTGGGCACGTGATGACCCGTAACTGCAGAAGGACAAGACACACATTTCAATCAGCAGAAACAAAGACTTTAAGTAGTCCTCGCCTTTTGTGGTCCAAACTTTCCTTACGATGGACATACAGTTAATGAGTTCACACGGACGTTAGCAAAAAGAAGCCGATCTTAGTCTCTTGCTGCCACAATTTGCTGTGATGGCTTAAAAATATACGAAAGATTTTTTTCCATCCAATGGCTCACAGACTTTGGGGTATATCAGGATTGCCTGAGAGGTTGCTGCAATGTGAGTTCTTGGCTCTCGCTCCCACACATTGGTGGGGGATTTAGAGACCCCATATTTGCAGTTGACACTGGTCCCTTGATGATGAGGCAGGAAAGTCTCCAGACCATGCTTTGAGAAATGCTAAATGAGATACTACGCATGAGAAGACGCAGCCCTAGATCTTGAACATAATACATTTTTACCTTAAAGTCAATTTCAGTTTTCATTTGACAGGTGCCACCAGTTGTGCTGTGGTTGGATTCACTGGCCAAGGGCAGGTATCATAGGGCTGGGACAAAATGTCCCTTACATGGTCCGTGGGCGGGGGCCCCTTCGTGCCCCTTCGCGCCTCTTGTGTTAAATACTTGCGGGGACACCTGAAGCATCCCCAGCACTTTCATGCCATGCGTTCTTTTCGAAAGAGAGAAAGGTCATTTGAAGAGCAAATCACTTGCCTTCCTTAACCAGAATCCCTGAGGAGACCCGGAAAGTATTTTTTAGAGCGTGGCACTCTGCCCAGCCCAGAGGTGCTCTCCCAGCTGGGGCCTGGACAAGGTTTGACCGTCTGGGCCAGATGCGGAATGGGTTTCTGAAATCCAATATCAGAGCACTGTTGACTGAGACCTGCCCAATCATGTGTCAGGAATGCCCAATTCCATCCCCGTGAAGAGTGGCAGTGTTTAATGAGAAAACATAGCTCTGAAAATTGAGACATTCCATGTATTTATCTATATTCATTAAAACGGTAACAAAACCCCAGGAAATGCAGACACCTCCCGTCATCGACGCTTCACCTATTTCCTGTGTTTATTTAATATAAATGCCATGGATGCTATTCCACAAGGACACACCGTGTAACAGCATCCGCCAGGCCACTGTCCCTTTTCTTCTTCTCCTGCCCTGGTGCTAGGCAGTAGGAGGAGAGGTGTGGGGGTGGCAAATTAAACAAAACCTTTAAAAACAAGATTCTGGCTGGGCCTTCCACTGTGCAGATTACCAAGTGGATAGGCATTTCATTTTGCTAAATGAAAGGGCTAGTTTCTATCTCCCCTGGATCACTCTCTAACCTTACTGCAGTGGAAACATTCTCAGAAAGAAAGGCTTTCTTGTTCGTTTGCCCTTTATATTGCCACTGGTCATCCCACTCGTAGAACTTGGGCAGCGACCTGCTGCTCCTGCTTGGGGACCAGGCCGGCCAGCAAGCGCCCCGAGTCGGAAGCCCTCATAGTGCCATGTTTGAATCTAGACCGCATTCCAAGCTCATTCTTTGTGATTGGAAATGGTTCATTTCACCGGCTCCGCTAGGCAGGGAATCACATCTGGTCCAAACTGTTTAAATTCCATAGACTGGTCCTTCGTTTGTTTCAAGTTTGGTTTTTGCTGGTAAGCATCTAGCAGTTTTTCTCTGAAGGGAAGCCATGAAAAGATGGCTCCCCAAGAACCACAGGGAGTCCCCTGTAACGGGGTCCATGGTTGATCCCTTTACAATCAAACCTCATGGTTTCCTTCTCGTGAAATAAAGGTTGGAAGGGGGGAATAGCCCATGTCTGCCCCTCTGGAGATCTGACAAGGCCTGGGTGCTGGCTCCCCACTTTCTCACTTTCTTCCTTCTGCTGGCAGCAGCAGTGTGGTAGAAATGGACCAACCCTGGGAAGACATCCCAATTCTCTGTCTACCCACGTGGCTGTTAGCTGTTCCAAGCTGCCTATCCTCAACTGGCAAAAGAGGCACAAATAAGACTGCAAAGGACTTGGGAGTCAGTTGGGTCAGATAAGGTATATACAAGGGACCAAAGGGATGGGTCTTTCTTTTTGTTTGTCTTTTTTCCATAAAGGGGGAAAAGATTCAGGGATAGGAGGGAAGTGTGGTTGTTCCATGGACACTTGGAAAGTTGTTTTCATTAGTGGAATTTTGGGTGTCCTCAGTCTGACCCACAACCATAGTGACACTTCCAGTTGTCTATCTGCTGGGATCTGCCTATCTCAATCTGAGGGCATGGCACAGAGCCCCAGAGCGGGCCTCCCACTCAGCCTCTTTGATGACAGTAATGATGAACCATTTCCTGCATAGAGGAATAGAGAAATGGGTCTCGCTCAAGCGATCAGATTTCACAGGAACACTCTTTGTCCATATTTTGAATGCACATGAAAAGCAAATTTAAAATAGTCATTTTAGAGTTCCATAGATGGGACCTTTTCAGGGTCTGTAATACCTCTGAAATTATATGAATGATTAGGTATGCCGCATATGAAGTTTCCAAAGAGAGCCTCCATAGCTGCACTTCCGATAAAAATATACTGTCATATACCCAATTTAAATTCTTCTGGTAGCCACACTAAAAAAGTAATTGATTCTAATAACCTATTTTCCTTAATCCAATATATCCAAAATACCATTTGAACATGTTTGAACATTTATTTGAAAATATTATCATTGAGTATTATCATTTAGTCAATGTAAAAATTGTTAATGATATAGTGTACATTCTTTTCTTTCTTTATCTAAGTTCATATTCCAGGGCACATCTCGACTCAGACTTGCCTTATTCCAGGTGCTCTATGGCTGCATGCGGCCACTGGCCTTCATATTGGACAGTGCGTCTATAGGTTTTTTTCAGATTGTCACTTCCCACTGATAACCTGTAGTGTCACAACCTAACAGTGAACAGCAAGAGGTAAGCATTGAAAACTCCCAAACCAAGTTCTTGGAAGTCCCGGTGAGGATTCAAAAGTCTCCTTATGAGCTCAAAAGGACTTGTAGATTCATCCTTTCATCAGATCCTCATAACAAACCATGACATAGACAAGGCAGATGTCATTTCTTCATTTTATAGCTGAGAAAACTAAGGATTAAAAATGCTAAATGTTGGCCCCCAGTCAAACAGCTAGAGGTCGAGGGGGTAGAAACCTGAACTGAATCTTGGGACTCTGAACTCCTAGATGTAGCTAAGACAGAGGGGCTGCCTACTTCTGTCGTCACTCTGCTGCAGACTCTTGTTGGCATTGCTCACCAAATTATAACGTCCAAGAGGACAGAAGCTAATAAGCTTCCTGTCTCGGTGCCAGGCACATGGTTCCTACCTGATGAATTAAAACTCAACTGAATCAAAAGGGCGATCCACACTAGACACCCTCATAGTCATTGCCCAAATAACCCCACCTTTGGAAACTTTTGGTGATGCCAAAACCAGAAAAACCACCTACACACCAAGATCCTGGTTGCTTTTGTTGACCCTTTGACGCCCCCTCATTTCCCAGCACACAAAATATAGTTTAGTGTGTTTTTTCTGGTCAAAAAAAAAAACAAAACAAAACATCATGGCTGTTTTAATGCCTACTTTGCACTTTTTAATGGAAATTTTTATCTCCCATGGAAAATGCACCTTGAAAGCAGATTCAGTCTGACTTGTGATTTGGCTGCCAACCTCCACCCACTCGAGACCACCCGAAGGAGCCCAGGGACCACCCTGTGAAGCTGGTGATGCTTCTGCGCAGGGGAAATTCCTCACTGGTCCTCCACCTTGCCAGCAATGTTGGGTTGAATCACGCAGACCTGCAAGAACAGCGAAACTTCTGAAAAGCAATGTCAGACGATGGCTGGAAACCTTGGTGGAGACACAGTCCTCTTCCCAACCACCCCGGCATAATCTCTAGCTGGCCCCTGGGTGGCTGCTACCCTCTGTCATCATCAGCATTCTCCACTGAAGCTCTCTTACCTTCCTGTGTGGCAGCCTGGCCTCCATGTCTGAGTTACCATGCCAGGGTTTCGTGGAGAGTATGGGCCAGGTGATGAGAGCTGCTATCTTCCCACAGGTGTTAGAATGTTGGAGCAAGGCAGAGATCCAGGACCAACACTCTCGGCCCCATGTTCTCATCAGCTGCTTCTTGCCAGTTTGCCACTGGGCACCAATGGGGAATTTAGAGCAGGGGATACAAGCAAAAGCTTATTCCAAACTTTTATGAGCTCCTCAAATCTGATTGGCAACCATGGCATAGCTCAGGACCCCACATGGGCCCCTATGAATGCAAACTGGGGTCCAACTGAGTCCTGTGTTATTTCTGTCACATGAATCTTATTTTTGTAATGCTTCCCCATGAAAACACCCAAAGTCATTTCCACGTTTTGCTTGAAATAATAATTTTTAAAGCTTTATTAAATGAACCAACTGAGCTAAGTGCAGTGAGAGATTGAAGATTCATCCAGTTAATCATTGAGTGCCTCCTGCTCCTGCACGTCAAAGTTCTAGGCGCTAGAGATGCTAACATGATTAAACCAGTCTCTTGTAGAGTTTACGACCTAGCAGTGGGGGGTAGGGTGGGATGGGGGAAAAAGGCATGGAAAATTAATAAAGAGACAAATCAATAGGCAGCATCACTCTAATAGTCATAAATGCTATTAAAACAGGGTAACGGGGCACAGAATCATGTTGGGATGGAGAAAACCACTCAGAAGGGTGGTCTGAGAAGGCCTTTGGGAAGAGGCGACGTTAAGGTTGTGTGATGAATGACAAGAAGGAGGCACATGAAAGCCTGTGGAAGAGTGTGTTGAACAGAAGCAACGATTGAGGCAGGAATGAGCTTCAAGCGTTGGAAATGGCCAGTGTGGCCGGAGCATAGTGACCAAGGGGAGAACAGTGAACAATGATGGTGGAGGGTGGGCATTAGGACCCAGAGGAAAGCAAGCATTCCGGTGGCTGTCCTGAAAGACCTGTCAGTCTAGAGAAGGGGCAGGGACAGAATACCTAAAACCCAAGTCAGGGAGAGTTAAGTTTTACAGCGGAATTTAAACTAAAGGCTGAGACCGCAGCAAGTGAGAAAAAAATCTTTCCAACTAAGGAGATGGAAGGATTCGGTGAAGCTGCAGGGCCGGCTAAGCCTGAGGCTTCGGGTAGAACACACCTTGAGTCAGGTCCTCAGTAACCTTGAATTTCTCAGCCATTTCCTGGGATGACTCTGATGCCACATAGCTGGTCTCAGTCTCCCCATCCCCGTGGAGAGCACGATCCATGTCTGTTCGAGCCTTATACCCTGGCCATGGGGTATACGGCCAACCTCCCTGTGGGAACAGTACATTAGAGATAGAGAGACATCCGATTTCTTGGATAGGATGTTCAGGAGATGCTGGAAACCACAGAGGGGAAGGCCTGATTTCCCGATTAGATACTAAGAGACATCCTGGGTGGAGCCACCTTGGCAAAGCTGCAAAGCCGCTCCCGATTTCTGGGGATCGGAGCAGTTCAGAACTGCATGGGCCACACCCACCACCCAGTCCAGCACCTCCAGACTCAACTGTGGTCCCAGGATAGCAGCGTCAGTATCACGGGAGCGCGTTAGAAATGCCGTCTCCAGCCTCGTGATCTCAAGAACCACAACCTGCATTTTCACAAGATCACCAGCTGGTTCACGTGTATATTTTATTTTGAGAAACACTGTTCTAGAGATTCTTAACATCCAATGAGCAAGAGAATCACCAATGGAGTTTTTTAAAAAATAGTATATAAATTGCCTGGGCCCCACCCCAGACATTCATAAAGTATTTCAATTGGTCTGGGGTGAGTCCTGACAGTGTTTATGTTATAGACTTTTTTTTAAGGTCCCTGCATAACCAGGGTGGTTGGGTTGAGAATCTTTGATGTAATCCAAAGTCCTTGTTTTATAGATGTGAAGCTCAGGCTCGATAAATTAAGAAGATGCATAGCCTGTTAAAATGCAGACATCTTGTTAAAAAGTAAACTCAGGTGGGGCTTGCATTTCTAACAAACTCCCAGGTGAAGTTGACACTAGTCCTTGGACCATACTGTAAAGTATGATGTATAATTTTATACATCCAGTATAATGACTAATTTTATACGTCCACTTGGCTGGGCCATGGGGTGCCCAGATATTTGGTAAAACATTGTTCTAGGTGTGAGGGAGGTTTTGGATGGGGTAACATTTAAAGTGGTGGACTTCAAGTCAGCTAAGTGCTCTCCATAATGCAGGTGTGCCTTATCCAATCAGTTGAAGTCCTTAATAAAACAAAGACCAGTCTCCCCCAAGCAAGAAAGAATTCTCCAGCAGACTGCCTTTATACTCAACCTGGAACATGGGCTCTCCTAGGTCTCCTGGGACTTTCTAGATTTTTGGACTTGCCAGCCTTCATAATCACGTGAGCAAATTTCTTATATTAAATTTTATAAAAATTATTTGTAACATATACCCCATATAAATGTTATAGAAGATTTATATAAATATTATATAAGATCTTATAAATCTTATATAATATTTAAGATACATAGCTATATCCTATAAAATAAGATGTATTTATATTTTATTTTAACTTACATAAATCTTATAATAATCCCTTACAATAATGTTATAATAAATAAACAAATATATCCTATTCGTCCTATTTCTCTACATTGACTCATAGAGCAGGGTTTGCAGAGGGCTCTGCTGAAGTTCCAATTCCAGCCACGATGGAGAATTCCCATGAACCATTACCTGTCTGCCCCAGCAACCCAATTAAGACAGGAAACCTGAAATCCAGGAACCAAAGGAAAACACTATGAGAAATCTGGAAGAACAACTGTGTGCGTTAGGTGGGGGAGCGTGGTCACATCCTGGGGCAGGAGCAGCAGCTGATGCCACTCCAGGGGGATAAAACAGAAAATACAAAATGGGGGTGTCTCCCCTGGGCTTGCTCCTTTTCTCTCCTTGCTCAACAGAACATAGGAAAATTAAAAAAAAAAAAGAGAGAGAGAGAGAAATATGAGGTATGAAAATTATATCATGGGAATAAATAACATAAGTGGGCTCCATAGATAAATAGATATAGATGAAGAATGAATTAGTGAGTTGGAATATTAGATAGAGGAACTCTCCAGAAGGAAAGTAAGGTAAGATTGAGAAATAGGAACTATGAAAGAAAAGTTAAGAAATTTGAAGTACCAGCATCCAGGCAATAAGAATCAGAGAATAGAAAAAAATATAAATGGAAAGAAGGAAGTATTCAAAGAGTTCATAGAGTCTATAGTCATGCTACCCTGAACAAGCCTGATCTGGTCTGATCTCGGAAGCTAAGCAGGGTCAGGCCTGGTTAGTACTTGAATTGGAGACCACCTAAGAAGATCAGGTGCTGTAGGCGTAAAAAAAATAATAATAATAAAAAAAAATAAGGGATTGTAAACTAACAAGGTCTTTGCAATCTGTGAGGTCAACCAAGGGTTGCCTCACCTAAAAAATAAAAAATAAAATAAAAATAAAAACAGAGTTCATGGAGATAAATTTCTCAGAATTAAAAAAGATGAGTAACTTCAAATTAAAAGGGAACATGAAAAAAAATTAAAAAATAAAAAAAAATAAAAGTGTGCATGGAATTCCAAAAAGAGAGAGAAGAAAAATCCAACACTTGGACAGATTAAAATGACATTTAAAATACCAAACTTAAAGAAAAATTCTGAAAACTCTCTAAAGAGCATATTACCTGCAAAGGAAAAAAAAAAATCAATGGCCATCATATTTTTAAACTACAGGAATAAATTTAAAAAAAATAGTGGTGTATTAGATTTAAAGCACTGAAAGAAGCATTTTGAAGCTAGAATTTAATTCCTGGCAAGATTGTCATTCGAATATCAGGAGGTAATAAAAGTATTCTTGAGCACAGAAGGCTTGAAGAAGTTAGCTATGCGGAGGCTCATATTAAAACCACTTTTTGAAGAGGTAATACTAAAACAAGAAAAACGAATCCAGAAGAAGCTGCAAGAAATATATGAGGTAAGTGGGACCACACATCTTGGAAATATTTTTGCCATGGATATTAACATGGGACAATATGCTGAACGGGCATGAAGGCATGCTAAAGCTGTTTTAAAAGAGAAAATATAGATGTAAATTTTTCAAATAGCAGAAACAGAAATTTTTAATCTTTTAATTGAAATTAAAATTAAGAAGATAGAAACAAGTTTAAATACATCAAAATCAAATCAATGTAAAGACCTAAATTTGCCAATTAAAGGATAGAAATTGTCAGATTCGATTTAAGAATTAAAATCCATATATTATTTTGTATGGCATACTTAAAGCATTCAAAACATGAAACAGTTAAAAGTAAAAGAATGAAAAAATATAGCAGACATATATGTCACATGAAATAGACATTAGATGTAATATATTCTAAGAAGAAAAACATATTTAGGGCTAGAGTGGATCACTCAAAAATGACAAAAGGGTTAGTTCTCCAAGAAGTAATTCTCAATAAGAATGTATCTAATTAATCATCCTCAAAATACGTAAAAAAAAAATCGACAAAAATACACGGGAAAATTAAGAAATCCACTCTCAGAGAGAGATTCCCATTATTGATAGGTCTCAAGTATTGAGTGTTCAGGCAGATAAAAAGCAGCACAGTTAACAAGTTTAAAGGATAATACAAAATTCTACACCCAACAATGAGAAAATGCATAGCTTTCTCACACATGCTTGAAACTTCTTTTTTAATCTTCTAATAAGTAGTGGAGGTTTTAGTTGGCTTTCCAGACACCCAGATAAAGATTGCATTTCCCAGCTTCATTTGCTCCTAGGTCTGCCCATGTGACTAACAGCTAGCCAGTGGGATGTGAACAGAAGTGATGTATGCAACTTCTGGAGCATGCCCTAGATTATAAAGAATTTTTATAAAATTTAGTATAAGGAATTGGCTCACATGATTATGCCTGGATGAGGAACGGTTTGGAGCCATCTTAGATCATGCAAAAAGGGTCTACACCATGGAGATGGCCAAGCAATAAGACAGAAGCCATCTGGGTCCCTGACACTAAGGTTTGTTAGACTGCCTATTTCCAGATTTTCTCATGAGAAATAAAGAAAATTCTATCTCATCGAAAGCTCCTCTTGAAGGGAAATGAGTTCCTTTTAGTTTTGTCTCCCTCATGACCCTTAGCACAGGGTATATATGAAACTGAACAAAACTAAAGCACACCAGACTGATACCAGAAAGAGAAGACATTGATAAGCACGATGGATAAGAAACCAGCCTTTGTCTTGCAGCAAAAACCTTAAGATACTGGTGGAGATTTTGAAGGGAGACCTGAATATGATCAGACTCTTCTGCCCGTCAGTTCTGGGACACTGATCAGACACGTGGCGCCTGGTGCAAGGAGTCCTGCCCACTCTTGTCCCCACAGAGGGCAAAGGGCAGAGGAATATAGAGGAACTAGGGGAGGAAACACGCCTCACTCATGTGAGGAAGTGACAGCACAGTGCGGGAGGGCAGCCGTGACCTTGGAGGAGGCAGGCTCGTTGTGCCAAAGCCATGTTTGTTTAAAGACTAGATTGGAGGTAGGAGTGCTCCCTTGTAAAAATAACTAGTTTCTGAAGGCAACAGAAAAACCGAGAGGCAGGTGGCAAGCGTAGGCCACAGTGAAAAAACATATCCCTATGTCACAAATCGCTGAAGATGGGCAGACACAAGACTGAGAACAACTGAAGGTGGTAAATGACTCAGAGGAGAAAAAACTTTCCGCGGTGACCTCTGCAGACTCATGAGCCACCAGTATACTGTGAAGCCGAAGCTTAAATGTCCCTCTGGAGAGTCCCAGCACGCTACAGGATCATACGAGAGTTAATTCCAGGAGTTCCAGAAGCACAATCAACGTAGGCAGTGGAAAAGTACCAGTCTTATATGGTTGCACCAAGGTTTCTTTCCCAGTATCTTCTCAACAGGCTGGTACGCCCCGCCCAAGAAAGGGGAGAGGCTAGAGAGAAGCACGCTCCGAGGTCCCAGGGTGGTGGGCCTACACGACAAAGGCCCAGCAGCCAAAGGCGCCCTCTCTTCTCTCTTCCGGAAGCCTCTCTTAATCCCTGAAAATGTCTCTACTTCATCCCCTTCTTCCACCACCCAAGGCACCCACTGCTGCCATGCTCCAAGCCCCTTCCAGAATTCTTTCAGAGCCCTCCCAAGCTTCACTTGCTCCTAGGTCTGCCTATGTGACTAATAGCTAGCCAGTGGCATGTGAACAGAAGTGATGTATGCAACTTCACCTCCCCACATCAAAAAGGCCCAGCAGTCCCACTGGGTGTCTGGGAAGGAGGCCTATTCAAAGCATTTCCCTCGGGGCCATGAAAAGTCCAGAGCAGCTTCACCCTCCCAGGACCATCCACAATTTATTTATTTTTTAATTGTTATTTATTTATTTATTTATTTATTTATTTTAGGCGAGGCAACCCTTGGTTGATCTCACAGAATGCAAGGACCTTGTCAGTTTACAATCCTTTTGGGTTTTTTTTATTTTTTTATTTTTTACACCTACAGCACCTGGTCTTCTTAGGTGGTCTCCCATCCAAGTACTAACCAGGGCCGACCCAGCTTCGCTTCCGAGATCATACGGGATCGGGGTCGTTCAGGGTAGCATGGTCGTAGACCACGATTTAACAATGGAACCCCGAAAACACGAAGGAGCCTCCGAGTCAGTGCCT
Source organism: Eidolon dupreanum (assembly GCA_028627145.1). Classification (NCBI taxonomy): domain Eukaryota; kingdom Metazoa; phylum Chordata; class Mammalia; order Chiroptera; family Pteropodidae; genus Eidolon; species Eidolon dupreanum. Next base: position 4,848,999 of record CM053507.1, read on the forward strand.
TGGCCCTGGGAAGGCATCCGAATGCCCCGTGGAACTTTCCAAACAAAGATTTGGTATTTCCACTCTAAGTCAGGGTAAACAGAAGGTCTGGGGAAGGGGATGGGTGGGGCTGCGGACGTGCAGTTTTCAGCCTTTTGTTTAAAAGATTCCGATGCCTGCCAAGGCTGAGAACCAGGGCTCGGGAGGCAATATCCCAGAGGTACTGGGGAGCTCCAAGTTCACTCAATCACAAGATGTAAAAAAATGAAAACGAGAGTAAAAATATCCCAGGAAATACATGTATCTGAAATTGACCGATGCTCGTGTTCACGCCCTGCTCGCCCATCTTCTGGGCTGCCCTGCCTCCTCCCGCAGCCCACCAGGTCCAGCTTTCCTGCTTGGAAAAGGAAAAGGGGAGAAGAGAATGGAGGAAGGAGAGGCATGGCTGATGCCCGTCAAAGCCACCTGCACCTGCACCTCTCTGCATATTTCTCCTCCCCAGAGACGGGCAATAAATGGCTATAAATAAGTAGCAGCTATTAATAATTTCCTTCCCAATTAGGGTAATGTTTAATCTCTTCTCAACAGGAAGTGGCTGTGGACAAAGGATTTCTAATTTATTATAGTCATCAGTGCCTTGGTGTTCGTTTTCCCAAAAAATTATTTTCATTTCACTTTTATTAATGAAGTGCAGATTCTCGAATTTCTTGGCAAACCTAAACTCAATCAATATATTTTTTTTTTTTGTACTATTGTTCCCCAGCCTCTAAGTCTTCTAAAACCCAGCAAATCATGGTCCTGTCTATTAAGGGCCTTAATTACTCTGCTAATAGGTATTTGATGTTTAAGGATGTAATCCTGAACAAGCACAAAGAAGTTATCGACCTCAAATGTAATTTTCATCAAGTTACTCCCTGAACCTGGCCGCGGCCCCCCATCATGTCTCAGATTAAATTAAAACCAGATTTCCCATGCAGACTCTCCACCATCAGCCCTCTCCTGCCTGAAAGCCTTCTTCTCGGACCCCCTGCTCCCAGGGGATCTCTTCCTTTTCCTCTTCCTGGAATCCTCTTCTCCTCCCTGTGCTATCTCGCGAGCTCTCGTTCATCCTTCAAGATGGAGACCTACAGCCCCCTTTTCTCTCTAGGAAGCCTTCCATACCCACTCTAGCAGGGTTTGTGTCACCCTCCTCTGAGCCTGCCTTTACCAGAGTTCAGACATATTGTCCTGGAAACTCCGTACCTCCACACCCCAGATTTTGAACTTCTCAAGTGCCACGGATGGGTGCTGGTTATCTCTGTAACCCCAATATGTTGCACAAATCTTGCCCATGGTAGGTGGTCAACAAAGGCTACAATAAATGCTGCAATGAATGGGTGAATTGAATGAACATGTAAATAAAACAAGCCCACTTGCAACCCACTTACACAACACTCACTCTCTGATGCATCTTTCTCAACTTTCTTTCTTTCGGCCTGAAATAACCTGAGACCACATACCTACTGTGAGGGGAGGGGTGGTGTCTGTTCTGTTCCCTGTTGCATCTCCAGCATCTAGAACCACGCCTGAATGCTCAATAGATATCTGTTGACTATATGGATCGATCGTCAAACTTTCTGCTCAAAATTCACCTCCTCTTCTCAGCACCAGCTCTTTCCAGTCCCCACAGGACTGTCCCCATCAGCCCTCCTCCTCCTGCTTCCACATCCTGATGGCGTGACTAAGTCAAACATGACAGAAGAAGCAAGAGGCCTGGGTAAATTAGGCACTCAGGAGCTTACTGTCCGAACACAGAAATGATCCAATAATACATCAGCAAGATCAAGGTGGGTGCCAGAAGGAAAAGACGCCTTCTGTAAGTCTCTATTTGTCACATCATCCTGCCTCAATCAGGAATTTTGGTCCAAATATATTGGTTTGGAGCGTAGGTAAGTTCTTCCCAATGTGATGCAGATCAGAAATTGTACTTATTTTTCCCCAAGGAACAAAAAAAAGAAATAAAGAAGGAAGGAAGGAAGGAAGGAAGGAAGGAAGGAAGGAAGGAAGGAAGGAAGGAAGGGAGGGAGGGAGGGAGGGAGGGAGGGAGGGAGGGAGAGAGAGAGAGAGAGAGAGAGAGAGAGAGAGAGAGAGAGAGAGAGAGAAAGAAAGAAAGAAAGAAAGAAAGAAAGAAAGAAAGAAAGAAAGAAAGAAAGAAAGAAAGAAAGAAAGAAAGAAGAAAGATGGATGAAGTCGGAAGTGGAAACTTTTGCATAACTATTATTATTATTAATCAGGTAACTAATTGAGTAGTCAGAAGAACAGCATATTCTGCTCTGTTAAACATTGCGGTTGATAGAACGTTGCTGTTTCCTTCACTCACCCACCCCTAAGTTTTCAAGAATTAGAACATAC
>CM053507.1:4851868-4936097 GCA_028627145.1 Eidolon dupreanum
GAATGTCATTTATCACAACGCTCGCATGTGTGAGAAATTTGGACTTGAGGAAGTGGGAGGCCCATCAGCCTGCAGATGACGGTGCAGAGCCTGGTCCCCCCTCCCCCCCCCGCCAATGCTCCCAATGCTCCTTGGTTCCCCACGTCTGGGACCCAGTGGCTGGGACCTGGCAGCTGGATGCTGCTCCAAAGTCTGAGCTGGCAGCAGCCACCGGGGATGCGTCTGAGAGAGAAAAAGCACTTCCTCCCAGCCTGGCTGTCTGGCCATCCAGTGTGTCCCCGTGTGTGTCCCGGCTCCTCACAGATTACTTGGGGTCTGGGGTTTAGGGGCTTGGACTCCAAGCTTATGGCCTGAGGCCTTCTCATGCTGGGGGAGGGGGGAGGGGCTGAGGTCACTCTCAGGTCAGCGGCTGCTTCGAGCCTGATTCTACCCTCCCTCCCCTGTAGAGACCACGTGGCAGACAGAGGCACTGGCCTGTCAGCAGTCTGGCCCCTCGGCCACCTGAGGTGTTTACCTGCTACCTGAGCCTATGTTTAAATGCAAATAAACGATTACCAAAAGGGTGTTTGTTGCTTTAAATTTGGCAATACAATGAATGTGTCCAAAAAAAGAAAGAGCTGGTAAAGGTTCCTGATGACTAGTCTTTGGCTGAATCGATTACCCGTTTCCCGAGGCTTCTTTCTTCTTAGTGTTAAATGTGTTAGGTCCAGGAGGGCCCTATCCCCACCCCCACCCCCGGTGTGGGAACCAGACTTCTCCCTTACCTTTGAGTGGAACCGGACCTTGCATCTGGGTTGGCAACGCTACATGCTCACCTCACACTTCACTGGACTCTCCTCCCTTCCCTGCCAATTTCCCCGCCCAAAATATTCCCACCGAAAAAGCCCACCTCAAGTAAGTTTCAGGTCCTCTTGCATTTGGGGCTGAGCCATCTTCGGCTCAGCCTGGCTGTCACTCTGCTACCATAAACCTCGCTTGACCCCTTCGGCCTTCCGAGTTCCTTTTTCAGCAAACCTGACAAAATGCAATTCACAAAACCTCTCGTCCAAGCTTGGATGGTAAGCATCATCTTTTCTCCCCAGAAAAATCACTTATGTGAGAAATGCCGACCCCCCACCCTCCTGGGAATTCCGAGGCTCTTAGCAGCACCGACCCTTCCCCTCCCCCTATCTTTCTGCAAATCCACTGGCCGCCACAGAGGGTTCTTCTGCAAGGACATCAGATGTGCCGCCTCTCAAGAAGCCTCCTCTGCCCAGGGGCCGCATCGGGAAATGAGACCTGAGCTTGAATTCAGAAGAACTGTGTTCAGTCTCAGTGGAGGCTGGCTGACTGTGGGACCTTGGCCAAGTCCCTGAGGGCTCTCTCCCCCAGCTCTAAAATAGCTGTGACAGGATTTGCCCGGTCCTATAAGGAAGCTCGTAGAAGAAGCGGGCAAGACACTTCATGGGAAAGCAACCAGGGACAGCATTGTGTTCTTCCAGTGTTTGCAGCCTCCCTGCTCCCCTGCCATGTTCCTGCCTGCCAAGGTCCTCACTGTCCTACAAGGCCTGTCTTAGTATGGGGGTTAAGGGGCGCAGCGGAGAGGGCTGCTGGCCTGGGCTGCCTGCAGAGATGAGTCTGGCTCAGCTCTGCTGTGGGAAGGGTCTACGAGACCAGAGCTGGCCTGACCTGCAGGCACAGCTGTGGGTCACTTTCCTCCCAGAGTTGGAAGGGTACAGGCAGGACCCCTGCCCAGATGTGTTATGATCCAGAGGGGTTTGAGCTGTGAGGGGAGGGAGAGGGTGCCCCAAGAGGGCCCAAAATGGAATTAAGAGTCCAGCTTGGTGTCATCCTCTGGGTTTATGTGTATTAATTGATACATGCCAAGGTTGTGGGGTGAGTTTTGTTGAAATGAGAGTTTAGAGGAGAATTGGTTTTGAGCCCCAGTGGAGAGAAAGATGCAAGAGTGTCTATTTTTGATCTGGGGTAAGGCTAGGGGCAGCAAGTAAGACATGGGTGACAATGGGTGTTTTGGGCTGCTATAACAAAGTACCACAGACTGGGTGGCTTATAAACCATAGAAATTTATTTCTCACAGTTCTACAGGCTGGAATTTCAAGACTGGGGTGCCAGCATGTTGGGTGTGGGCTCTCTTCTGGGTTGAAGACTTCTTGCTGTGTCCTCGCATGGTGGAATGGGTGAGGGAGCTCTATGGATTTTCCTTCATAAGGGCACTAACCCCAATCATGAGACTCCACTCTCATGACCTAATGACCTCCCAGCAGCCCCACCTCCTAATGCCACCGCACTGGGCATTAGGATTCCAACATGTGAATTTGGAGGGGCACACAAACATTCAGGCCACAGCAACGGTGACACAAATCTGATCAGAAAATCATGTCACCCCATTCTAGGCAAGGACTGTGCTACCTTAGTGCACGCTGGGCTCAGGCTGCCAACTGATAGCCCTTTGCACATAACTGTCACCTTCAATCAGCAAGCTCCCTTCTCCCTCAGATTTTAGTCAAGGCCTTCCTTAGGTGTAACCACCTGCACGAAGCCTTTCTGGATCCCCTCAGAGCTGAACCTCCACGAACAACCCCCCACCCCCACTCCACCCCCACATACCAGGCTCCATCATCTGAGAGACCAAGCACAGAGTCTGAGGACTCAAGCTCGGATTCCAACTAACAGTACAATTTTTGCAAAAGTTACTTCTTCTCTTTGGATGTCAGGATAAGAGTTCTTCCCAGACCTGCCTCTCAAGGTTGTTAGTTGTGAGGCTCAAATGGATAATAAGCATGGAAATGCTTTGCCAGCTATGATGCCTCAGGCAATTGTCAAGCTTTATTATGACCAGACATATGTTCGGTGAGGGCTCAGGGACACACAGGTCTTGGCTGACCTTTGCATTCCTCAGAATACTGAGCTCAAAATACCTAACCTGCTCAAAATCCTGAGCATCTTGGTTGGTCCCCAAGGCCTATAATCAACAAGTGCTAAGTCTTCACTCTAGAGTCCAGAGCCCCAGAGAGCAGTGAGGCCCAGCAGGTGAGCACCTATACACCTGGTGTGACGGGCTGAGTGATGTCACCCAAAGTCATGTGTTGAAGTCCCAAGCTCTAGGACCTCAGAATGTGGCCTTGTTCAGAAGCAGGGTCCTTGCAGATTGTCACTAGTAAAGATGAGGTCACACCGGAGTAGCATGAACCTCTACTCCAATGCCACCGGTGCCCTTATAAACAGGAAAAATTTGGACTCAAATATACACACAGGGAGAACACCATCTGACAATGAAGGCAGAGATTGGGGTGATGCATCTACAAGCCAAGGAACACCACAGATGGCCAGCAAAACACCAGAAGATGAGAGAAAAGCGTGAGGCAAATCCTCCCTCATACCCCTCAGAAGGAACCAATCCCGCCGACACCTCGAGCTCAGGCATACAGCTTCTAGAACCATGAGACAATCAATTTCTTTTGTTTCTGCCACTTGGTTTGTGATACTTCATTACACAGCCCTAGCAAACTAATACACCTGCTCCAGGATTCACCATATTTACCAGGCAAGAAACTGGTGGCTGGGAGAGGGGAACCCTGGGAAATACTTTTCCAGACTGTTCTTTTAGGAGTGTGAGCTTGTTGGTGGATCTCCCTACACAACCCCACAGGATATATGGCTTGTATGTCTGTGTAGGGGGTGGTGTGTGTGTGTGTGTGCGAGTGCGTGTGTATGTGCGTGTGTTTGAGGGAGTGTGAGTAGGATCAGAGGCAGGGAGGCGGGCCCTGCAGCTGGACCAAGCTCAGAGACAAAAGACTTCCCCTTCTTCTCTGCCATCCCATCTTCTACCTGGAGCCCATTAAGCCAAATTACTTTTATTTACCTTCCCGTCAGCCCAGAGCAGCCCAGAGGAGCGAGGAGAAGAAATATTAATCCTTCCTAAGTTCCTCTCATTTCCTTTTCTTCTCCTCCTGCCCCTAGAATCCAGTGCTAAATGACAACCTGGAGAATTGAGGTGAGCTGACATCTTAGCAAGCAGGTCAGTTCTGCACTGTGGAGCAAAAAATAGACATCTGTCTTTTTCATTGGTTTTGAAAATAAAGTTGGCAAGACACGAATACTAAAAGAAAAACGTAAAACCAGAAGATGATACAGACCCTTCTACTCTACGCCCCTTCCCCTCCCCCCACGAATAACTCTGCATGTAAGATCCTGTGTGGGATCTCCGCCAGGCCCGTAGAGGAGGTTTGGAGATGGGAACAGGATTCACACGAAAACAAGGTGAGCACACGTTGGGGATCTGAGTGGCACTAGCGACCGTGTCCTTTGACTTTGGAATCTGAGCCCAGCCCAGACCCCGCAGGTGAGGAAAAGGTGAAAAACCAGGCCTGGAGGTTGATTCCTGAACAGACAGCCAGGCTCTTCCCAGAAGTCCTAGGCAAGGGCCCGCGAAAATTATGCAGCCTCATGTGCCGAGCTGGGGCCGCTCATGCACCTGCATATTTTGGGCCTTCCCTCAGCTTACGGGGACTGTTGGCATGGAATGACCTGGTGCCTCCGGGCCAGGGATGACTTTGTGTTTGAAAACATCATTTCCTGTAATAACTGTGAAGAACGAAACACCAAAAATGGAATGCATCCAGGCGCCAGAAACGCTCTGCTGCCACATTCCCCCATCCAAGGTGATTCTCGTCAGACATTACCGTCGCCTCCTGAGGCAGGCGCCCAGTCTCAGATGTGCTTTGGGCCAGGCCTCCACTTCCAGAATGGATGGCGTTCTTCAAAGGACAGCCCACCAGGAAGGGCAGTGGGTGCTGTGGTCCTCCAAGGCAACTGTAGGATGAAAATGCTGTCACGTGAGAGAGGGTGCCCAGGTACGTGTTCGCCCTGACTCCCTCGCAGCGACCCAGGTGCGCTTCCCCTGGGGGGTGTCTACTCACAGAAGAGGAGAGGAGACGGAAACACCACTAGACTGAGGGAGCTTCGACCCCGCTTTCTTCCTGTCACCCGAGAACGCTGAGCGTAAACAACGCGCTGACTTAGATAACTCAATCCAGTTTGTTGCGTACAAATGAGTTATTGTGGATTTCGCGTGAGATGTTATGAGTTCATGGTCATGTGCCTGAATATAAACTGGGATGCCTCTTCTTCACCCTTAAGAGACAATGGACTGTTCTTTGGGCATCAAAGAGCTTCAAGAGCCAGCTCACAGCACACTGGGAGGGTAAGGGGGTGGAGCCCAGAGGGGAGAAGGAGAGGTGCCTGGGACAAGAGCAAACCCAAAGGGACCAGCAGGCCCACTGCAGCCAGGTAGGGAGCTGCCAGGAGATGTGGATGAGGAGAGAACAGATGCCTCAGATTAACTCTTCAGCCAGCAGGGCCAGGCAAGAGGCAGCACAGAATAGGGACTTGATTCCTATCAGGTCCAGGAACCACAGGCACTGTTCCCAAACTGTCTAAAGCTGTCCACTGCCACCATGACTGCCCCCAGAGGTTCCAGTCAACTGCATCTCCGTGTCCTTGCTGCCGGGGTCACTACAGTGGTTATGGAAGACCTGCCTGAATGAGTAGCCATGGTCCACAGGAAGAAGTCACTGAAGAGACCACAGTGGGTGGCCTGCTGGCTGCTCTCAAAGCCTCCAGCCACAGCAGCAAAGACAAGAGAACAAGCAGCGAGCTGGCTCAGGCTGCCCCACTGCTGACCCAGGAGGGTTACTGCATTTAATAAACCAAGTGTTCAAACATTACCCAGGAGATTGCTGGTAGGAATAAAAAATGGTGCAGCCACTATGAAAACCAGTTTGGCAGTTAAATGTGGAATCACCATGTGACCATGAATTCCACCGCTAGGTGTACACCCAAAAGAACTAAAAGGAAGTGTTCAAGCAAAAATCTATACAGGAGTGTTCATAATAGCACTATTCACAAGAGCCAAAAGATGAAAATAAACCCAAAGTCCATCAACAAATGGATAGGTAAACAAAAAAATGGCATATCCATACAATGGAACATTTTGGCCATAAAAAGGAGTGAAATGCTGCTCTTTCTCGTCGTGCCTCAGAGGCGGTTGACTGCTTCAGGATGAAGCTGGACATCTCTTTCCCAGCCACTGGCTGCCAGGTGCTCATTAAAGTGGAGGATGAATGAAAACTTCATACCTTTTATGAGAAGCGTATGGCCATAGAAGTTGCTGCCGACACTCTGGGTAAAGAGTGGAAGGGTTACGTGGTTCGAATCGGTGGTGGAAATGACAAATGAGGTTTCCCCAGGAAGCAGGGTGTCTTGACGCACAGCCGTGTCCGCCTGCTACTGAGTAAGGTGCACATCTGTTCAGGGTTGCATTGTGGATGCCAATCTGAGTGTTCTCAACTTGGTCATTGGGAAAAAAAAGGGGGGAAAGATATTCTTGGTCTCACTGATACTACTGTGCCTTGTCGCCTGGGGCCCAAGGGAGCTAGCAGCCATCCACAAACTTTTCGATCGCTCTACAGGAGATGTTATCTGCCAATATATTATGAGAAAGCCCCTAAACAAAAATTTTAGGACCAAAGCATCCAAGATTCAGCGTCTCGTTACTCCACACGTCCTGCAACATAAACATCTGCATGTTGCTCTGAAGAAAGAGCATACTAAAAGAAATAAGGATGAGGCTGCAGAATATGCTAAACTTTCAGCCAAGAGAATGAAGGAGGCCAAAGAGAAACTCCAGGAACAGATTGCCAAGAGATGCAGAATTTCCTCTCTGAGAGCTTCTACCTCTAAGGCTGAGTCCAGTCAAAAATGAGATTTTGTAAGAGTAACAAATAAATAAGACCAGACACCAAAAAAAAAAAAAAAAAACGAAAAACAAAAAACAACAAAAAAGGAATGAAATGCTGACATATTCTACAACATTAATGAACCTTGAAAAATTATGCTAAATGAAAGGAGCCAGACACAAAAAGCCACACGTATTGTATAAATTCCATTTCCATGAAATGCCCAGAATAAGCAAATCCAGAGTGACAAAAAAACAGATTTGTGTTTGCCAGGAGCCGTGGAGGGGCAAAAATGGTGAGTTGCTGCTTAATGGATATGAGGCTTCAATTTGAGGCGATGAAAAATTCTGGAACTAGAATTTACTTAATGCCACTGTATTGGACACTTTGAAATGGTTAAAATGATAAACTTCATGCTGTGTGTATTTTACCACAACTGGAAAAAAAAAGTTATCTAGCAACTGTCTGAATTCACAAATCCAATTTCTCAAAAAGAAACTTGATCCACAACAATTAAAATTCACAGTTCTAAGCTTTGAGTTATTCTGTGATGTCAGATTCACCTCGTGTGGAAACATCACGTTTTCAGAGTTTGTGCTGGAGAGACTGATGCTGAAGTAAAGGGACAGTCCTCATGGACTGCGTCCGAATTGCCATCCAGGGAACCCCTTAGCTTGCTGGTCACGAGTCCTCAAATGTCCCCTCATCCCCACATCTACAGTATGAGAGAGACAGGGCTGTATCATTCCTTCCTAAAGAACAAGAAGCTGAGACTAGTAGGTCATCCATCCTCTGCTCAATAAATACAATTTCCACTCTGGACAATGAATTCCCTTCAGGTGCCTCAAAGACTGAGATGGTAAGTAATGAAATCTTATATGTAAAATACTGTGAGCACTTAGGGAAAATAATTACGAAATGCAAGACAACTGGCATACAGCAATGGTTGATCTTTGTAGAATAAAGCTCTTTGCACTGAAATGACATAAAAATTCAATCATTTTCCTTTTTTTCCAACCCTCCTCCCCCGTCCCCCCGTTGAGGCTGCTGCTCTTGGGTCAGGACCCCTGGACCCTCGTGCCACCGCTCACCTGAACTGTGGCCTTTGGCAGGCCACTTTTCCTCTCTGGGACCCAGTTTTCTCTTTGGTCCTGTAGAAGGACTAGGTTGGTGTCCCACAGGTCCCACCCTACTTGAACATTCTAGCAACTTTGAAAAGTCGTGGCTCATCCTTTCTTTAAAATGTTTGAGATTTTAAGTTCATGTCAAACTGCTGTTTAATCAGACTCCTTTTTAATTCTTCCATCAGTTGGCGATGTGATGCCAGTAGAAAAACGATTCTAACCCAGGAGTAAAACCACAATGATTCATGACTTGTTAAACCTAAATTTAACAAGGGAGGGGAGGCGATACAGAAAAATAGAGAAATTTACTGATTCTTAGAATGAGCTTCAACTCAAAACTGCTTTATTCTCAGTAATATCATGCATCGTGATAAGCTGCTGTATTTTTCATGAGAGTATAAGATGTAACTCCTCAGATATTCAGATGATCGTAGCATCCTGGAGTCTCATCCTGTCAATAGAAAGGGAATAAACTCTACCATTAGAGAGGCCAAGAGTGGGTCTCAAGAGAAGGCTACAGAGGGGAACACTGTTCTGAGAACAGTTGCAGGGGTTGATACATTAAGTGCCTGGTATCAGGAAGGTGGGTGCTGTGGGTACCTCCCAGCCCTTCCCCACAAGCTCAATCTGACTCACAGACCACTGGAGTGAAACAGGAAGCAAAGCAGGCAGGCCCCAGGCACCACAGACTTAGACTGGAGAGAGGGCAGCCGGGATTTTCAGAGCTGGCTTAGAGGAAATTTACCAAGTGGAACCTGGAAACTCCAAAGAGTTCATGTGCTTTCCCAGAGAAGAGCCTCAAGGCACTTAGGCCAAAAATAAATGAGAGAGATTGAGAGAGAGAGAGAGAGAGAGAGAGAGAGAGAGAGAGAGAGAGAGAGAGTAGCAGGTTCTGGTAATTTATAAAAACAATACTATGGCTCTCCTCAATTCAAATCCTCCACCCCCTCCCATGTTCTTCAGTGTCTGAGCAGGTGTGGCAGAGGGTGGAGGAAGCCACCCAGAAGCTAATCGCATGCACCAAGCAACTCATTTGAGTACCTAAAAGGAAGGGAAAGTTAGGCCAACAAGTGTGGCCATCTCTAAAACACAAAACAAAACAAAAACAAAACAAAACAAAACAAAACAAAAAAACAACATTACTTTCTATCATCAAAGGGGTGGGGCTGTTATATTTACAGTCTACTGATCCTTGTGACCAGAATTTGTCCCCATGGAATCTAGCCAGAGAATTACCAGAGAAAATGGAAGAAGTTGTTTTCACCTACAATATTAAAAATTGGCCTAAGCGCCTTAGGTGCCCACCGCTGCCACCACCGCCCACTGAGCCCGCCTCGTGACTCTTGCACAGATGTGGCCTCAGTTTTCAAGAACCTCAGAGGATACAGAATCACTCTGGCCCTCTGAGAGCTTTTTAGCACTTTGGGACAACATGCAAGAATGGCATTGGTTGTCTGAGGAAGTGGCAACGATGGGCAGGAGGCAACTTATGTTGATGGCAAAATGAGGTCATTTCACACAGTTCTGCAGATTGGGGAGGGCTGTCTTTGAATGTGATTTAGGGCTACCAGGGCAGGAGAGGAAGACCAGGGCACGCCACTGCGTAACAGTGGACAGGCCATGGGTATCTGGGCAGGCGCAGAAATAAATGGAGTGGGCTACGTTCGAAAACAAGCAGACATACAGATAAAATGACACTGTGAGTGAGAGCCAACGGTCAAAAGAGAAACAAACATTTCAGATTTTTAAACTACTAGAGACAGATTGTAACAATTCTGACTACTATATTCAAAGAAATAACAAGTTTGAAAATTTTAGCAAACAATTAGAAAGTATAAAAAGGATCACAGTTGATATAAAAAAAAAAAAAAAACCTCAAAAGAAACTAACTTCCAGATCTGAAAAACACATTAGCTCAAATTAAGGACCCAGTAGATGGTTTTAACCACACTTTAAACACAGCTGAAGAGAAAATTTGTGAACCAAAACTGAAGTAGAAGGAACTATCAAGATTAAAAAGAAGAGAGGGAAAATGAATATACAATGGGTAAACCTACTACACATTTAATTCAAGTATCAGAAGGTGTTAAAAAGACAGTAAGTCACAGAAAAGAAAAATTTGAGTATAAATGATGGATAATTATCTAAAACTGATGAGGGACACTCATCCATGGAATTAAGGCAACCAATGAACCCCAAACAGAACAATAAAAAAGAAATCTTTACTTTTAGAAAGAGGAGAAAAGGAGAAAGAGAGAGAGAGAGAGAGAGAGAGAGACAGATAGACAGACAGACAGATTTAGAAATGAGAGGGAGGGGGGTGGAGAGTGAGGGAAGAAGGGAGATTGAGAAAAATCATCCTGAGAATAAAGAGATTTCCTTTAGAGAAGCCACAGATACCGTCAGCCAATTTCTCAAAAGCCAGAATGGAGACTGTATAATGAAGACTATATAATGATGTCTTCAATTTGCCAAAAGAAAAAACCTAGATGCTCTACCAATGAAAAATATCCTTCAAAAATGAAGGTGAAATGCAGACATTTGGGGGGAAAAAAAATTCAACCAGCAGATCAGCATCTAAAAGGAAAAGGAAAATAATCCCAGATGGAAGGCAAGAAGGGCAAGAAAAAACGAGAATTAAAGAAAGATAAATATCTTGATGTAAAAAGTGACTGAATTTTGGGAGATGGATTTTGAAGAGCCTTGAGCCAGCCTCAAAGAGACAGGCAAGCAGCTATCCTCCAGGGCAGCTGAGGCTGGGCCAATGAGGCCCACGTGGCGACTGGTCACGAGAGGCATTCTTTATCCAGTAGGACAGAGAAAGCAAACTGATTTTCTAAATATGAGCCAAAAATGAAAGGTCACAAGGTCATTTACAATTAGAAGCATTGGTTTGCAACAAATCTGATTCTCTCGTGACGCTATCCAGGGTCCCCAAAGTGAGAAAGCTCAGGGATTGTTCATTCAACATTGGTTAGTAATCACCTGGTCTCCCTAGTAATCAATGAATAAAACTACACTCAGAATGGGGGAAAAATAATCTGTAAGGTAATGCAGGTGGGAGAGGACGCTGGCTTGGAGCAGGGTGCTGGCGGTTCACGTGGAGGTGAGTGGAGACTCATATTCTGCAGGGAAAAAAATCAGCTACAAACGGATTGAATAGGAAGTCTGGGGCAGGGAGATCAAGGATCACTCAAAAAGATCAAACCTGAAAGATTTGGAGTGCCTTTTACTGAGATAAGAAAGACACAGAAAAGAGCCCTTTAAAATTTCTTGGACAGGAGTGAGCAGCATGTAGATTCAAGATTTCCATATTAGACTTTTAAATTGGTTACGCCTGAGAGGTCTCCAAGTGGAGACACCGCATCTGTAATTGGAGCCCAGAGATGGGGTTTAGGCTACAGACACTTTGAACAACGTGGGGGTTAGGGGCGCTGACCCCTGCACAGTCAAAAATCCTCATTTAACTTTTAACGCCTCCAAAACTTAACTACAAACAGCCTGCTGTTAACCAGAAGCCTTGCCGATAACATACACAGTCGATTCACACGTATTTTGTATGTTATATGTACTGTATACTGTATTCTTAATACAAAGTAAGGTAGAGAAAATGAGATGTTATTAAGAAAATTATAAGGGAAAGTACGTTTACCGTGTTTATTGGAAAGAGCCTGCATATAAGCGGACCCGCGCTGATCAAAGCCATGTTGTTCAAGAGTCAGCTGTGTTAGCATATTACATATTGTATTTAAAGACACTGGTATGGATGAGAGTATCTACAAAAAAAGTGTGTAATTTTAAAATATGGGTAATTATAAAAAAAGAAAATAAAAGTAATAATCTATCAACAGAGATCATTTATAATAAGATGTTTAGGCTTTCTAGAATTTTAATTTATATATATATCAGATGGCATCATAATAGTAATGAAATGAGAAATAATAGTCTTACCCACAATTTCCTTGTACTCTTGGCCCTCTCTTCTTTCCTCCAGACTTGAGAGGTAGCAGTTGAGGCATTCGATGCCCACTGTCTCGGCAAAAGAAAGTGATAACAGAATATCTTCTAGTTTTTGAGATTCCAAGGCACGTGGAAAGGACTGAAATCATCCCTAGAGAATAGAGTTAGAACACCCAGTTAAACAGTCTCCCAGTCTAAGAAAAGTTCCCCTGGGACGGGAGGAGAAAGAGGACCAAAGGGAAGCGGTGGGCCTTAGATGCTGGTAGGTGATAATGAGGAGGGCCCTACACCCCACCCCGGGCCAACCTCCTTGCTGAATCTTATAACAGGGGTATCCTGGGCCTCTTTGCCTCACAGAGTTGATGGACTGCACAGAGCTTCCGGTAGGGGACAGATCCTTGGCAAACTGTGTGGACCAATGACCAAGGTCATCAGCAAGAACTGGGCGGACCTCCACACATGTCTTGGCACTTTAAAACTCCCCGGAAAGTATATATAACCCCAGGGAAAACATAGAAACCCTAAAATGACATGGAAAGTGGGGACTCAAAATAAGAGTTATAATCAGCTAGAATAAAGAAAGTTATCCCTCCTGTGATATATAATTACATAAACGATCGGAAGTGGGCTTCACAGAGAGGTGGGAGATCCGGCAAAGTGCAGGTACTGGCCAAAGTGGAATAAATCTCACCCATCACTATTCATAGCATAGCATGTATCTCCCAAGGTGGTAGGGTTTGGGAAACGAGGAAGGGAGGGAGAGGAGGGGGCAGAGACAGAGGCTGACGCAGGGCCCACCCCAGTGCCTGGTACGCAGACGGTAAGCTTGGAGAGAATGCCAGCAGCCCACCTCGCTTACCACTGGCACAGCGCCTCGCTCAAGACGAAGCACCCAATAAACGTCGTGGTATGACTAAACCGTAGGAACGCAAAAAATGCTCGTCGAATAAACACATATTACATATTCAACATATACAGTTTATTAAAGCAATACAATATGACTGGGGAACAAAATAGAAGAAAAAAATTTTAATTTATCTGCATCCCGCTATTGCATAAAATGAAAGCACTGAATTTTTTTTGGTGTTCCTGTCCTGTTCTTGTACTGAATAAAGGTGGAATCAGAACATCCAGCCATGTGTTTTCCTGAGAAAGGTGTCCTTCTCTTGCAATAAGTGTTTGCCATTGTAGCCATTAGCCGCTTCCAGACAGAGTCTCACGCTGATGTGAAGGGCTGCGTCTGGCTCTTTCCATTAGCACCCGTGCAGGGGGACCACAGACCCCCGTGCCAGTGGTCCCGAGGGAAGAGGCAGCCTGTGAGGAACTTGCCTCCGCCTGAGCCACAGACGGACCCTGTTCCGCCGCCAGCACCACCCCTCCGTCAGCAGCCCAGGCTCCTGCTCCCCATCTGAGCAGATGATCTTGGAGATGCCTTTCAGCTTAAATGTTTGATGACTGAGCTTCTTCGATCCAAGTAGCTGATTGTCACGAGGGAGTCATTCCGAATGCACGTGTCAGCACAGAAGCCGATGCGTGAAGAAGTCCTGGATTTCCCCCAGAACTGTAAGGCTAGCATTTACTTACAGTCCCCACCCCCTGGACCTTCCAAAAGAGAGGAGAAACTCCAGGTGGGAGACCAGAGGGTGAGAGGTAAGGAGACCCCCGTGCATCCCTCGCCCTGTGCCCCAGCAGCAGCGCCTCTGCCAGGGGCTGGATCTCGCCAGGGGCTGGATCTCTTTCATGGGTTCAGTTTCCAGGGATGAGCCCGGGCTCCGGTAGCTCTACCTCCTCCCTTCATCCCTGTGGCCAACAGGTGGTCACGGCGTCTGTTGTTGTTCATCTCTGAGTTTTTTGTTCCCTGTTTGGCTTCTAAGTTTTCATGCCAATTCCTTGCATCATATTCCCCGTTTTAAACACTTCGAGGGCTTTCTGTTTCCCCAACCAAACCCGGACTAGACACAAGGGCTATGCAGCTAGTGGAGAGCGCAGGCCGGACACAGACAGGTGAGTGGGTACTTGTGGAAGGCTCCCCCTACAATGACCAACTCATCCCAGTTTGCCAGGACAAGCCCAGTTTTAGAACTGAAAATCCCACAGCCCAGGAAACCACCGCCCCAGTCCTGGGCAACTGGAGTGGCTGGTCACCCTGTACCTCAACAAGAGGGCTCTGGAGAACGTGAAGAACTGTCTTCAGGATGAACAAGTCCGTGAGAGAGAGGGTCAGGAGCAGGCCGGTTCCTGGTCCTCAGGTCACGAACAGAGCCGTGGACTCGGGCGGGCCACGTGTGCTGTGTGACACTGAGAAGCCGTTGGAGCTCTCCGGGCCGGGTTCCTGTGGAGAGCGGGGGACGATCTCTGCTGTGACACCGCATCCACCCCCTCCCCCCGAGTTGCTGAGAGTCAGAGGAGGGGCCTCGGAAAGCCAGGAGAGCCAGGCCCGCAGAGGCCACGTGGGTTCACAGCCTCACATTTCTCGCTTACAGGGACCAAAAGAGTGTCGGTCGGACTCAGGCGATTCAACAGATGAACACGTCAGGCTCCTGCCGTATGAATTCACAGACGCATGGAGCAGGAGCCCAGGGACGATTCCTCATCTTGTTACTGGCCTTTGGGGGCTCGTAGTGTTCCTTGGGAAAGCCCCTCTCTGGGCCATGCCCAAGTCCTGGCTTCTCCTACCAGGAGCCACCTCAGAGACCGTGGGCCTGTGAGACCCTCCTTCCTGGCTGCTCCCATGGACTTCCCACCACACTTCCACCTCTGGGCCTTGGCCACTCTCCCCCCAGAGGCCAGAGAGGGGATGGCTGCATGCAGTGGCCCCAACCCCAGCCCTGAGGATACTGGGGTGTCTTGTCACTTCCCAGGAAAATAAAACTTTATGGGGAAAAGGGATTAAGTACAGCATAATAGCCTGTTAAGCACGTGACCACACTGCCTCTTGAAAACAAGGGACTTTTGTGTGTCTTCTCTTCCTCTGTAACATCATGACTGCCTGACAAAGGTCCCGCCCAAGGAAAAGGAAAAAGATATTTGCCGCTGTGCCCCCAAATGCATTAAAACTCTTGATAGGTTCTTGGAAACTGCAACCTGAAGTGAAACGACGTATAGCAAAACCAATTTTACCAGAGGCTAATCGACATAAACGAGAGTTAATTTCCTACGGTGTCTTTCAGGTCATGGAAACATCACCAAACTTCTAAATAAAGACCCGAAACGCTTCTAATATTAAACATCGCAATGAATATGAGCTAGACATACATTTAAGAAAGTTGTATTAAAACCCATCTCAGGGTCTTGGGTGATGGGAGTCTTTCCCGGCTATGCAAGGCGGCACCCACCCTGGACAGAGCACCCTTCCATCACCAGGCCACTAGCACCCACGCTCAGTCACACTGGGGCAAAGGAGACACTCCGATTCACCTCACGTGCACATCTTTGGGACGTGGGAGGATCCCAGAGTCCCTGGAAAAAACCCACACTGCCTGGGGAGAAGGTGCAGACTCCACACAGATAGTGGCCCGGGCTGGGAATCAATTTTTTTGCTCACCAACACTATAACGAAACAACATTGACCATAACGATGTTATTCAAGGACCTGCTATGCAGGAGAATAAGTGTGTATTGTTTTAAGCCACCAAGTCTTTAGTAATGGATTACAGCAGCAATAGGGAACTAGTAAAATGAGTCAACGGAGACGGTTGCTTTGATTTGCCTCCAGCCACCCAGCAAATAAGTGGAGGTGGAAGTCACGCCCTGGCCTTTTGATTCTAAGCCTCACGTTCCCTCTGTCATGCTGCTTTTGAGACTGCAGTAGCTCAGGATGTAATCATTGGGAAACAGACAAAATGAGTAAACGTGCGTGCGTGCGTGTGTGTGTGTGTGTGTGTGTGTGTGCTTAGCAGGAAGAAAGAGAAGTGTGAGAAAGAGAATGTGTCATCGAATTGTCTCCATTTTTCAAACGACCCAATGAAAAATTGAGAAGCAGCAAATAAAACCTGACTAGGACCGGTAAGATTACAAGGATCTCAGCGAGCTCATTCGGGGGCCTCTGTTTTCTCAGATCACGCTGGGGACTTCACAGTGCAACATAAAGTGATGACCCTGTTGCTCCCATGTGCTCCCTTACACAAAGGTCCCATCCTGTGAGCCCCGCTAGTTAACAGGGTGTGAGTGGGAGGGCCACGACCCAGGGCTCCGAGCCCAGGGGTCTGGAGCTCAGTGTGTGCCTCGCCTGAAGGACACTCGAAGGTGAGCCCATCTTCAGTGGGTGTCGGTCACCTTTGTGCCAGAGCCCTTCCCTGAGACCTCGTTTGCCCGGAACATGTTGGACTTTCTCTTTCATTCCTAGCACCCCCAAAAACCCTAGAATGGTAGGGTAGGAAGGTACTTCACTTTACTTCACGAGGGAGCTGAGGCCCAGAGAGATTAAGAAATAGCTCAAATGTTACTCATTCCAAAATCCGATGAGTCATCATTACTCGAAGGGGTAAAGGACGCTTCTCTTACTTTTTTAAAGCTCTCAGTGCAAGAAATACGTCTCTGTTCCTGTATCATCTTCTGAGAAAGTAATTTACCACGAAAGTCTGTCAGTCACTGAACTATTTAAGTAAGGTTTATACCCTACTCCCTTTGACACAAAATTTTTGACCTCCCCTCGCTTTAATAATCTATATTATATGAAACCGCATGTCTGGTTAGATGCATACTACTTAGACATGGTGCCACAGTATTATCTGAGAGCTCACAGCTCCACTTCCTGCCCTGGGTTGAAGAGAGAAAAATAAAAGCAAAAGACCCTCAGCCAGAAGACGACAGCATATCAGAGCTTAATATTATAAGGATTTCATTTCTGCTTTGGCACGTCCAACATGTTAGGCAAACAAAGCATGTAACAAACTCTGGGAAATATAACTTGGAAGGCTCCCTCTAGTTGATTAAACTCTCTCATTCTTTTCCAAGCCTTCCCCCAAAACTCTAAAATCTCCTTATCAGCTCTTAGATGGACAACAGAAGGAAACGAGCATTTTCTGAGCCCTTAGTCCCACTCCCGCCTCACCTCCCTCTCCATGTCAGGGTTCCTGTTTCTTTAACTCGCTCTCCACCCCTGTTTTAAAAGCCACCAACACCTTCATTGTTGCCAGGAATTTTCTCTAGTTGGAACTTCACTCTGCTTTTTTTAATTAACGGATTGGGTGTGGGGGTGGGGGGGGGCCATCTGCAGGCCACCTTGGGCTCCCAGTGTGGAATCAAACCAGAAGATTTTTGATGGCCCTAGTAGACATCCTCCACAACAGGGGTCCCCAACCCCCGGGCAGCAGACTGGTACTGGTCCATGGCCTGTTAGGAATGGGCTGCACACCAGAAGGTGAACGGTGGACGAAGGAACGAAGCTTCGTCTGTATCTGCAGCCGCTCCCCAGCGCCAGCATCACCACCTCAGCTCCAGTCAGATCATCGGGAGTTAGATTCTCATAGGAGCAGCAGTCCCTGGTGCCACAAAGGTTGGGGACTGCCGCTCCACGAGACAGAGCCCTTCCAATACCATGGCACTGCTCTGCTCATTGAGCCACAATGACAAGATGTACTGGTGAGATCCTTGCTCAGGGCTTGGACCTCTCACCTGGCAAGTCCTCACAGATGCCAGCCACATGCCGGACGAGAAGGCAGGCATTTAAATAGTAGGGCAGAGGAAACTTGGAGCCATCCATAAACTCTGCTTCCCTGAACCAGGGGACTTCACCCGGGGAAACAAGCTTATTTCGTCAATGACATCTATTGGCAGAGAACTCCGAGGCCAGGGAAACAGTGCGAGTCCCTACAAGCCAGGAAATCCCCAGGTACTTCAGCACGCCCCACACTTCTCTCCCGAGCCAACAGTTCAGTGGCGTTAGACATTATCTTCTAGAACTACTTCTACATCCTTACCTTTCTGTTTCAAGTTATTCTCCTGAGAAACTCTCAACAAATTTTGGTGGACAAAAAGTGTATGATCTTAAATCCAGCTAAATGCAGAGATTCCCAGGTTTGCTTTGAGGAATCCACTGGTCCAATGGCAACTTGTTCAAAATTCAGCAGCTACTCTATTTGGTTCAATTCAACAAATAGTTACTGAGCGGTGCTGTGGCCAGGCTCTGTCAAACTGGAAGACTCATGGGTGTCTCTCACCTTATGGAGCTCTTAGTCTAGCTCGGGGGACAAATTTAAATAGGGAATCACAAGTGCGATGAGCTTTATGGCATGCACTATAAATACCGAGAAAATGAGAGCTAACCTAGGAGGCCAGCTGCTGCTGCTGCTGTTTCTGCCATGCAGCAAAACGAAGCCAGAAAGAGAACCAAGTAAAATGCAGGAAATGTGCCTGAAAAAAAAATAATGATAGCCTGGTGGCCACACACAATGGTGACCGAGTTTTTTCCCAAGTTCCAATGAAGCATCCATTCATTTTTATTTTGTGAGATTGAAGCAGTAATAGCTGGGTGTACAAAGAATTTCCTGTAGATTAATATGAAGCTGGATGGAGTTGATAGACTTCAGGAGGCGATTTGGGCTATTAATCCAAGCCAGTCATTCATTAACCCTCAGGAAGTTTTCTGTGCCAAAGTCATTATTATTATTATAAACTAAACTCCAAACCCCAAATGGGTGTATGGCTCCTTTTCTCTCCAGGATGCTCAATGTGTGAGTCAGCCAGGGAGCCTGAATCATTTCCTAAATTCTGGTTTGTGAGGAGTTTGGCTCTGTAAATGCATCGCTCCCGCGGGAATCCGGCAAAGAGCCCTTTTGAAAAGTAACTCTCATTCTTACCTTTTTTTTTTTTATGAGGTCCTCAGTGGCTATGGGAGACTGCTGGTTGTCACCCAATTTCTGTTCTTCCATCTTTCTAGAGTATAGCATTTTAGCAGGCGGCATGGACATCTGGCTAAAGACTACATTCCTAGCCTGCCTTGCAGTAGGTGTGGTCACGTGACAAGGTAACGTTAGCAGAAGTGATGGGGGTCACATCTTGATTTTGCCCTCAAAGGATTGGACGTATAATTCTTTCCCCACCTCTAGTCCTTTACTCCTTTTCATTGCTGGAAGGAGATGACCAGAACTGGACAGTCCCCTTGGGCGCAGAGATGGCAAACACATGCTGAAGATACGGAGCTGAAATGACAGGCCTGAACCGACAGATGACCTCTGGACTGTTACGTGGGAAAGAGATCAACTTCTGACTTGGCAAGTCGTTGTGCCTTGGAATCTCTTTGTTACAGCAGCTAAGCCTGTACTTCTACAAATACAGTGACGGCCAAGCGAGCCCTGTGGGCCCAGCTCAGGCCCCTTCCCACAGCCTAAATCATAGTCTGATACACTGAGGCGGTAGCTTTTATCCTGAGGATGCATAATGTGAGGCACATACTAGGTAAAGAGTGATTTTTATACATTATCACATTCGATTCTCCCAGTAACCCTATGTGCTTGGTATCACTTCTGTCTCATTTTAAAGATGAAGAAACTGAGGCATGAATATATCAAGAAACTTGCTCAAGATCCCACAGGCCAGTAGGTTGCGAGGTAAGGATTCAAACCCAGGCAGTGTAAATGCGCTTCTGCCCTATGCTGCCTCTAACCAGTAAGATGATGTGTTCACCTAAACATTTCCTTTGGGGTCCAGGTAAATAGGTACCTTGGGTTAAGCGAATGCAGAAAATGGTTGAACATTTATTTGCTCCCTGTGTGTGTAACGCACAATGTGGTTTCTAAAGGGATGATAAATCAGTCACTCCCAAAATCTCTGGCCAGTGATTCAGTCATTTGGCAGCTCCACGTTGTTATCACTGGGAACTTAAAAACGGGGAACACGTGGCCGTGGGTCTCAAGGTACCTGCAGTCCAATGGAAAAGAAAAAGACTTGGGTGGACTATTTCTGTATAATGAATGTGGCACTTGATTTTAAAAGGGTATGTAGAATGTCACGGTAGGCTGTCACATTTTGCTTTTCCAAGGCTCCTGGAGGGGTAAAGAATTACCCAATCGGTCCTTGAAGGAAAAGGTAAATAAGAGAACATCTGCTGAATAAGGAACAGAGTCAACGATATTGTAATATGCACAGTTGGGTGGCAGACGTATCGGAGAATCACTTTGTAAGACATTTACATAAATGTCTGACCACTGAGCTCTACACCTGAAACGAGTACCATATTGAATGTCAACTCTAACTGAAAAATAAAAAACAATTTTTTAAAGGGCCTGATTTTAAGAACATCTGTTCACACCCTGTGCTATTTCATAATGCGTATTATCTAATTTTTATCCTAAAACTAGGAGGGGTACAATTTTAATCTCCACTTTGCAGGTGAGGAAAGTCAGGCCAACAGAAGCAAAATCATGTTCCCAAGACCCTGTACTTTGCAGCAGACGCAGGATTCAAATGTAGGCTTGTCTGACTCCAGAGCCCGCCTTTTATCAACTGATCCCAAAATAAGAAATGAGCTGATCTTCAGAGTGGGGTTTTTTTTCTTCCCTCAGGTCTTTTGCCTGGAACACAAACCACCTAGAATCTGGCAATGGCTAAGAGAAAGAGCTTTATAAAATACTCTTTATAAAACTGTGCATTGTGTCAGTCTCAGAGAAAGAATGTCTCCTGTTAACAGCATGGAAAAAGAAGCCAAGATTATGCTGAAAGCTGTTTCCTTTCTCTGTTCCTTTGCGGAGCTGCTTCTCCTTGAGACAATGTGGGTTGGGGGGGCTGGGTCACAGTGCTTTGCCTCTCGAGGAGATGGTGACATGGCCAGTCACGGTGCCCCATCCCTCCTGCCCACCTGGGGAGAAGCATGTGATCGAGCAGCACCATCCAGCTCGTCTACAATTTCACTTGTCCCTGCTGGGGGAAAGAGAAGCTCCCTCAGCCCCTCTGGGCATCAAGCCATGGAGGCCGGGGCCAAGGCCGGGTATTCTCCTGGCGAGAGAACTTAAGTCTTCAGCCCGGCAGGAACCGATGATGCCCAGGAGAGCCGAGCTATGACGACAAAGGAGAGGTGGAGAGATTCCGACCCCATCCCTCCCTAAGCCCACCCCATCTGCCTCTTCTAATGATAGAAGCAATAAACAAACAAACAAACAAACAAACAAATAAAACCTCCTTTATCCTAAATTGGGTTGGATTCAGTTTCTTCTACTCTCCAACTAATACAGTAGGGAAGATATGTCTGACTACAAAAAGCAACCTCACAGTATAATCTCAGTACTTATATTTCTTATACTTAGTTCTTATTTTGTGTGTTATAGTCATATATTATATATTTATTATTACTTGTATTCGTTTTATATATAAGATATATGTTGCATGTATATTATTATTACCATATTATATATTATATTCTTATATATATTTCTTATATTTGTAACTTCAATTCTTAGAGTTTAATAATTTCTGAGAATCACAGGCACACCCCGTTTTCAAGTGAAACCCCAAAGGTCAAATATTTAGAACTGCCATCTTTTCATCTGACTCCTCTAGCATTGTTTTTTTGCATATTTTGTAACTCAGGGCTGGTCCTCATTCGTAGCTTTTAAGTGCCAGAGGATGCAGACAGCAAACTCTGACTGAATCACCAGCCCCCACCTCCATGAGATGTCAGCTGTGCATCGTTCAGAGTTTTTTTAATTTGCGTTTCCACCTGCATTGCCATTTTTGTCTAACAAAACTCATCTTATGATTAGCTACTTTCATTTTCTCTTGTTTCCTGTAAAAAGTATTACTCAAATGAGTTCCCTAAGATTTCAGAGCTTTCTAGATCTGTGCCGAAAAGTGGGACTATTTTTTCCATTCTACATCTGGGGCCCGGCCTGATGGGTAAACAGATTTGGTGACAGCAACATGGGGCGACTTGGAGGCCTCATCCCAGGGCCTCCAGCCTTGCTTCCTGAGGCCCTTCTCTGTGGAGCACTGCCTGTCAGTCCTCAGTTATGGATGACTCAAAAACTCAACTGGACCTGGGAGAGGCGACACATAGATTAATCCACAATAAGAGATAAATGACAGGGAGCAGATCCTTTCCCATTCCGAAAGGCGAAAGGGCGAGGCGAGAAAAGGTGGGCAGAGGCCAAGTCTGGGAAGGGTAGTCCATGAATGGGGAGCAATTCTGAAGGAGGAGGCCGAGGGTACAGGGCCACCCTGTGACACGGCTGGGTGGCAGCACCGCACGGCCCGCTAAGGCCTACACCAGCCCAAGACTAGGTGATTACTTAACTTTTCAGTCTCCTCATCTGAAAATGGGAATCATCATACTTACATCACAGGACGTTGTGATTCTTAAAATACCTCAAGTCTGTGGAGTGTGAGTATGATACAACAGGGCTCACAATCAGTGTGCAAAAATCTTCATCCCAGTCTCTTCAAATAAATAAATATTTGTGGAATGACACAGGGAATGAATGAATGAGTGAATGAATGAATCAGAGAATGAATGATCAGCTCTTCCTCCAGTCAGTCGATTAATCGGCAACCATTAATATCGCGTCTGCTTTGCCAGCTCCACATTCGGCATCCCACGAGTTATTCGCTGAGTGCCTACGATGTGCCTGGCAGTCAGGATGGCCGACATCATTTGCAGGGGGCCCGGTGGAAAGTGAAAATGGGGGAAGAAGCTTGTTCGAAAGTCATTACGGATTTCAAACAGCGACAGCAGATCATGAAACCAAGCACAGGGCCCTCTGAGCACAAGGTCCAGGAAACAGGTCCAGGAGCTGGGGACACCACGGTGACAAGATAAACAAAAACTCCTACCCTCATGGAGTTTACATTCTAGAAAGAATAGATAGACAATACACAAAATAAATAAGAAAAAAAAATGCGTGGAATAGTGGAGGGTCGTCAGTACTATGGGAAAAATGGATCAGGAAGGTGAGGGAGTGGGGAGGGAACGGCAGTTATTGACGATTTTAATTCGGGTGAGCACGGAGGGCCTCACTAAGAAGGGGGATTTGAGTGAAGACTCAAGGAGACAGAGGGTGAGGCGGCTGAGCAGATAAATGGGGGAAGGGAACAGCAGTCCAGACGCCTGAGCAGGATGTGCAGGGGAGTCTAAGGACTCAGCAGGTGGGGGTGGAGTTAGGGAGGGCGGAACAGCACCACGTGACCTCGGAGAAGAGAAGGATCTGAAAGACTCTATCTGAGGCTATTGCAATTGTCGAAGTGACAGACAGTGGTGGCTTGAAGCAGGCTGGGACAGGGAGATGGCGAGAAGCGGTCAGATTCCAGATGCATTTGGAAGGCAGAGCCCAAAGGACTTGCAAAACAAAACAAAACAAAAAAAAAAACTGAATATGGGTCGTGAGAGAGAAATCAAGAATCACTCCAAGCTTTTAGGCCTGAATAATGAGAATAAAGCTATCATCAACCAAGAAGATTATGGGGAGGGCCTGTTTGTGGGGAGCACGTTGGGGGCTCAGTCTTGGATGAGAAGCCTGTTGGGTGTTCCAACAGAGGCACTGAGTGGTCAGTTAGAGACACGAATTTGGGGGTCAGGGTTCGGGGTCCAGGTGGGAGATTCAAACATGGGCATCGTCAGAGGTGATGGAGAACATAGAAAGAAAGGGCACTTTAGGAGCTTCAGTTCACCTGGAGAGATCAGACACACCCAGAAGCTTCCAGTACTGAGCAACGTGGGACAAGAGCAGGAAAGAGGCAAAGACAACAAATATAAGCGGAGTTCAAACTCAAGCATCAGGAAGTGGGCTCAGAAGGTAGGGAGTAGTGAGGGCCAGGCCTGGAAGAATGAGGATAAGGAAATAAGACAGCTTTGCTCAGGACAAATGACAGAAAAAGCTGAGCCTGAGAGGCAGAGCTCAGGGACTCAGGCAGGGCTCAATGACCACCTCACTGGCCACCTCTCAGCCATCGGCGGTCCTGTGATTCTACCTCCTAAACACCTCCCAGATCAACCTGTTTCTTTCCATCTCCATTACCAGCACCCCAGGGCTCAGGTTGCGAAAAAAATCAGAGGAGAACTCACTTCTGCCCAGCAGGCTCCAACCTTTTTGGCACCAGGGACCAGGGCTCCTATGAGAACCTAACGCCTGACAATCTGAGGTGGAGCTGAGGTGCTGATGCTAGCGCTGGGGAAAAATAAAATAAAAATAAATAAGAATAAAAAATAAGGGATTGTAAGCTGACAAGGTCTTTGCAATCTGTGAGGTCAACCAAGGGTTGCCTCGCCTAAAAAAAAAAAAATGGCTGCAAATAAAGATGAAGCTTCAATGGCTCTCCCACCACTCACTTCCTGCTGTGCGACCCTGTTCCTAACAGGGCATGGACTGGAACTGGTCCATGGGCCGGGGGTTGGGGACCCCTGCTTCTGCCCTTACTGCCCTCTGATGCTTCCTCTTCTCAGGAGCACCTGGTCTCAGAACGTGAATCACATCTCGGCACTCCCTTATTAAAACCTACAGAGATGCAGCTTCCCATAGCATTTCGATGGCAGCCAAACTCTTTTTCAGGACTTACAGGTCCTGCGTCGTCTGTCCCCTGGCGACGTCTCAGGCCACCTTCCTCCTTCCCTTCTGTGCTGCCGCCACGCCGACCTCTTTGGGTTCCGTGAGGCAGGGTGGTACAGGGAGGCCGTGAGAGGTGATCAATTCTGGATATAATAGGAAGATAGGCCCAAAAGGACTTACTGACAGATTGAAAACTGGACACTTGAGAACCCAGGCTTTTTCCTATCTCGGGGCCTGTGCATGCTCTGTTCCCACAGCCTGAGACATTCTGCATACGGTGCTCGCCACGCGGCTGGCTCCTTCTCACACCCACGGTTTCCTCGGGGTCTTTTCCAACCACCCACTTCCCTCTCGCTCCCTTCACTGAGCCCTGTCACCTCCCTCATGGCACTTTCCACGGCTGAAATGATAGAGGTTCTCGTTTGCTTCGGACTGGCGTTTCGTCACGCACACTGGTCCTTGGGCTCTAGGGACTGTGCCTGTCTTCACTGCTTAGGCCTCGCTGTCACCCCTCACCCTGGGTGCTTGGCAAACGGACGATACACAGTTGATCCTCGTTCACAGATGCCACATTTGTGAATCCTCCCGCTTGCTAACATGTATTCGTAACTCCCAAAGCAATACTCACGGTGCCTTCACGATCACTCACGGACAAGCTCAGAGCAGGGAGAAATGTGACTTGCCTATGCACATGTTCCCAGCTGAGGCTGAACCAGGCGACACTCACTTTCTTATTTCAGCCCTCATACTGTAAACAGATGTCCTTCTCCCGGTCTTTTCAGTGCCAACTTTTTCACGTTTTTGTGCTTTATTTTTCCTAGTGACTTCACAGTTGAAGGCAGGGCCCAAGCACAGTGTTGAGGTGCTGTCCAGAGTCCCTCAGAGCAGGAAGGCTGTGATGGGCCTGACAGAGAAAACACGTGTTCGGGGACTTGCCTTCAGGCGTGTGTTATTTTTGTCGAACGTGAGCTCAATGTTAATGAATCAATGATCTATATCAAATATGATGTCTTTAAACGAAAACGCAAATAAATAAGGTTATATTAGGTTGACGAAAATAATGTGACTAGAGGCTCAAAGAAACCTAACTCTGGTTTTCCCCTGGGGCAATTATTCGGTATTCGATAATTCCATATTCACAGATAACAAGAACAATTGGAATGTGTATTGAATGATAGAAAAAAAAACAAAGAATGGATGGATATCTCAGGGCTCATTCTAGGGGCGCAAGACAAGGACCGTCTTTAAAGTAGCCACCACAAAGTGGGCAGGAAGAAGCTCCCCACACACTCACCAGTGCCCCAAGAACTGCCCCCTGACCCATGCTGAGCCCGGGGGCTCTATAATTTCTGTTACAAGAGGCAAAGCACAAGATGGAGGCAGGGCTACAGAAACGAGGCGGAAACGTAGCTAGGAAAACTGGAACCCAAGGCCAGAAGTGTACTCAGTATTCTCAGAACTGCTTGATGAAATTACCCTTCAGTGAAAGCAAGTGTGAACTGGCAGAATTGGCAGCCCATAGCAATGAGTGTCACGTGAAGACTTCTTGAAGGAGGTAGGTCTTAAGAAAGGCTTTGAAAATTCATGGGAGAGGGCCAGAGAGCTCATTATTCCGGACCAAAGGATTCATGGAAACCAATCTTTCTCAAGCTTATTTTGGCAAAAACCCACAGTAAGAAATGCACTTTATACACATACATTGAAACAATGCTTACCCTAACTAAACACAATTTACTTTTTCAAAAATTCTGTTCTGTTCTGTTCTGTTCCATTCAGTTCCATTACATTTATCCCATTCTGTTCTATTCTATAACATTTGATTCCAATTTTTTTAAGCACTGGTCATAATCATCTCAATCAATTTCACCACCCATTAAGGGGTTGCAATCTGCAGTTTGTTAGTAAAATAAGGTAGGGAGATAGGACAATGTACAGTATGTCTTTGAAACAGCAGGTCAATCAGTCTGGCTTCTAATGGCTAATATTTATTGAACAGTTCCTATGTGGCAAGCATTAAGCCAGGTACTTTAGTACAGTATTAC
Organism: Eidolon dupreanum; assembly: GCA_028627145.1. Lineage (NCBI taxonomy): Eukaryota > Metazoa > Chordata > Mammalia > Chiroptera > Pteropodidae > Eidolon > Eidolon dupreanum. The sequence continues at coordinate 4,878,205 of CM053507.1, forward strand.
ATTTATTTCTCAACATAAACCCTTAGGGTTAAGTAATGCTATATATCTACTTTACAGTTGAAGCCTTCTGAGTTAAGTTCTTCATCCATGTTCAACAGGTAAGAAGTGGAATTTGAAGTCTGTCTGCCTGATTCCTGATCCTGGCTCTTGGTCCCTTCACTGGTCTAGTTATATAGGAGACTAGATGGGACCAGATATCTTAGGATCTTATATAATTTTATCTCAGAGGCAAAAGGGAATTGTGGGAAGTTTTGGAGAAAATTTATTTTTCCAACCTCCTTTTATTATTATTATAAATATTTCAAATATATCGAGTATAATAACAAGTAATATAATTAACTCATAAGTACGTATCACCTGATTTTATCATCTTATCTCCTTTGCTTTATATCTTTTCCTTTTTTAACCTACGCCATTACATTTAAACAGTTTTTTTTTTATTATTTAATTTTTGAGTCTTCTTTTTTATCCAACCTGAAAACCTCTATTTCTTAATTGATGTGTTTAGATCATTTATATTTAGTGTAATTATGGGTACGGTTGGATTTAGGCTTATCATTGTAGTATTCGTTTTCCGTTTGTCCCCTCTGTTTTTTGGTCATGTTCCCTCTTTTCTGCCTTCTTTTGAATTATTCTCATTTTTTAGTAATCCATTTTAATTTAACTGTTGGCTTTTTGGCTAGATCTCTTTGTATTATATTTTTGTATTATATTATATTTTTACCAGTTGTTCTAGAGATTACAATATACACTACTAACTTTTCACAGTCTACTTCAAATGACTGTTTTACCACTTTAGAGAAAAATGTAGAAGCCTTAAAACCACATGCACCTTTAACTCTCCTCCCATTTCTGTTATAGCTGTAATATATATTATTTCTAAATATATTGAAGACTTTATTAATGCTACAATTTTTGCTTCACAATCTTTTTAAAGAACTTAAGGAAAGAAAAAAGAGTTTATTATATTTACTGAGCCCTCTACCACTTCTGTTGCCCTTTCTTCTTTCCTGAAGTCCCAGGTCTCCCTCTGATGTCATTGACTCTCAGCCTGTAGGACTCCCTTGAGCATTTATTTTAAAGCAACTCTGATGGCAAAGAATTCTCTTACATTCCCTTAATCTGAGAATATGTCTTTCTTTTACCATCTTTACTAAAAGGTATTTTCTCTGAGCATAGAATTCTGGATTAACTTTTTTTTCCCTTTAAACACTTGAAAGATGTTATTCTACTGTCTTCTGGCCTGCATGGTTTGTAACTCTTGGTCACATGAGTCATTGTTGACCTATATAATGTGTTACTTATCTGTGGCTGCTTTCAAGATTTTCCCATTATATTTGGTTTTCAACAGTTTGATTGTGATGTGTCTGGGCCCAATTTCCTTTTAATTCACGCTGTTTGAAATTTGCTGAGCTTCTCGAGTTTATAAATATGTTTTCCACCAAATTTGGGGCATTTTCAGTGATTAAGTCTTCAAATATTTTTTTTCTTCTCCAACTTCCTTCCTCTTGCCTCCTGGTGCTCCAGTAACAAGAATGTTAGACCTTTTTGACCTTGCCCCACAGGCCCTGAGACTGTTGCTCTCGTTCTTTTTTCCCTAATCATTTTTCCTCTCTGTCCTTCAGATTAGATCATTTTTATCTTCTCTGCCATTTCCATTCTGCTATCGAATCCGTTCAATAATTTTTTTTATTTCAGATATTATCATTTTTCTTTTTAAAATTTCCATTGCATTCTTTTTTTTTTTTTTTTTTTTTTTTTTTTTTTACAGTTTCTATGTCTCTGCTGACCACTTCCTATCTTTCCATTTGAGGCTATTTCCTTTACCCTGCGGGCAGGACTGTAATCTCTGCCTTAAAGTATTTGTCAGATAATTCCAACATCATTGACTCTCTTTTCCTTTGAGAAATGGTCACATTTTCCCGCTTCTCACATGTCAAGGGAGTTTGCATTGTACTTCATACATTTTAAATATTATGTTGTAAAACTTTAGATTCCACTTAAAAAAAAAACACACTGGAGGATATTGATTTTGTTTTGTTTCGCTTGGCTTTGTTTAGCAGGCAATCAACGCAGCTGAGTTCAGACGGTAAGCTCTGTTTTCTCTTCTGGGTGTGGGGTTCCAGCGTCAGGTCAGTTGTCAGAGTGCATTACAGCTTTCAACTCTCTCCTGGGCATAGGCAACAAGGGTTTGTGTTGGTTCACACACGAAATTTGGGGATCCCCCTTCACTTCACTCTTCCCTCAAATTTTTCCTATTCATTACCTCCTAAGGCCCTCTTTTCTCAACCTTCGGGTCCAAATACAGGGTTTTCCTCAGAATTTTGGGTCCACAACCAGCCTTCTCTCCAATCAACACTGAGACATAACAGAGGGTAGAAATTGGTAACTCATCCCTGAATAGATCACTCTTCAAGTTTCGACTCCCTCCTCCAATCTGTCTGCTATTACTTTCTAGAATCCTTAGGTAGTTGCATTTTTTGTAGACTTTTAGTTGTAATCAGTGGGAGAGATAAGCTTAAAGGGTATATTTCATCAGGACTAGGAGAGGAAGCCGATCGTTTCTTTGATTTAAGTTATTTTTCAAAAGCACTTCAGATGCTGTTGAGAATCCTAATATGTCCCACTCTTGTCCCTTTCCTTCCTTCCATGTCCAGAAAAACTTACAGCCTGAATTTGGAGTTTATCATTCCCATGTATTTATGCTTTTCATATATATAATATATCCACAAATATTATACAGTATAGTTTTATCAGTTTTTAAACTTTACATAAATATCTAGTATTTAATCAATTTCTATAAATTTTCCATATTTGTTTAGAAAGAACACATATGCTCTATTGATGAATGTGGAATTGCATATATGATTATTATTCAAGCTTATTCATTGTGTTGTTTAAATCTTTATAATCTTGCTAATTTTCTGTCTTCTTGGTTTGTCAATTACTATGAGTGGTATATTAAAATTCCCCACTGTGACTGTGGGTTTGTCAATCTTTCCCTGTAATTATGTACATTTTTGCTGGAAAGATATTTAAAGCGATCTTGCTAGGTGCAATCTAGATGGGTATATCTTAATAAACTGTTCCTTTTATCATATATAGTATGTGACTATTTTTCTCCCTAATAGTGCTTTTATACTTAAAGGCTGTTTTGTCTGATTTTATCATAGCTGCAATCGCTTTCTTTTCTCTTGTTGTGTATTTTCACATAATTTCATTTTCAATCTTTCTCTGTTTTACTCTTGGAAATAAGAGACTTGTTGGATTTGTGCGTGCGTGTGTTTAAGCTATTCTTGCAATCTCTGTCTTTCAACTGAATGACATATCCTGTTTATACTTACTCTACCTTTTCCTTGTCTCTTTTCTCTTTTTTTTTCCTCATGATTTCCCCCTTTTCCTCTACTACAGTTTTTTTTTTTTTTTAATTTTGCTCAGGATTTATTGTGCTTCTTGATTTTTAGAATTCAATTTTTGTTCAATTCTAAAAATTTCTTAGCTGTTATCACTTTGAGTACTGCTTCTTCCACATTATTTATCTTTTTACCCTCTGAAAATTTCATTATATGTATATTGCAACTTCTTACCCTGTCTTACTTGTCCCTTAACCATATTTTCCATCTCTTAATCTCTCTGAGCTGCTTTCTGTGAAATTTCCTCTGCTCTACCTTCCAATTTCCCAATCCTCCTTCAGCTTCATCTAAGCTGCCCATTGAGTTTTTCATTTTAATAACTCTATTTTTTTAATTTTTACTAGTATTAGATTCTTTTTCTAAGAACGTCTGCTTATCTTTGTACATTTCAAGGTCTTTTTTAAGTCTTTAATCATTTTAAATATATTTATTTTATAGTCTATTTTATAGTTCTGCTAACTTAGGTTATTGGGATCTAATCTGGCAGTCACATCATCTTCTGACTCTTACTCATGGTGGATTAGTTATTTGTATGTTTTGCAATTTGGGTTTGTGAACTCATATTTAGTACACCTCTATCTTTAGCAATCTTAAGCAACTTGGATTGAGGGCATGTCCTTCCATAGTGATTTTTTATTTGCTTATGACAGGCATTGCATAGATATTATCACTACTTGGAACCACTTTTATATTAATTTATCATCTTGGGACTTCCCAGACCAAATGGGTAATATACATTTGAACCTTGAACCTACATGAGGAGTTTACAGTAGCATCAAAAAATCATCAAATACCTAAGTATTAAGGTAGTAAAAGATGTGCAAATGCTCTACCATGTTCATGTATTGGAAGATTCTAAATTGTAAATATATAAATTCTGTATAATTTGACATATCTAGAGTTTCAATGTAATCTTAATAAAAATCCCAGCAGGTTTAATGAGTGTGTAAGGCAATAGACAAACTGATTCTAAACTGTATATGAAAATGTAAACGGCCAAGAAGAACCAAGACAAATCTGAAGTAGAAGTTGGAGGACATTCTCTACCTGATATCGAGACTCTTCTAAAGCTAGGTCACGATATGCAATGTGATATTGTCACAAATAGACTAGTGCAACAGAATAAAGAATCTATAAATTGGCCAATACGTATATGGTATTGGTGACAATGATTTATGGCAAAGGTGACAATGCAGTACAATGAGGAAAGAATATTCTTTTAAATTAAATTGCATTGGATCAATTAGATATCTAGATGATAAAATTAATATTAACAGATATGTAAATCTATATACACAAAAAATGAATTCCAGATGTATTGTAGATCTAAATGTGAAAGAAAAAGAATAAAGCTTCTGAAAGAACTCATAGGAAAATATCTTTATTACTCTGGAGTAAACCAACATTTCTTAAATTGGTTACATAAAGCAATGGCTATAAGGAAATCCTGATACTTGGCTTTATTAAAATCAAAGACATCTGTTCTTCAAAAAAAACACCACCAAGAGAGTGAAAAGGCAAGCTATAGAGCAGAAAAAGCTATTTGCAATAATATACCTGGCAAAGATTTATATTTTAGATATGTAAAAAAACAAAACAAAACTGTAAATCGTTAAAAAAAAAATTGGAAAAGGAACAAAGTACTTGAACAGGCATTTCACAAAAGCATATACCAAATCACCAAATTTAAATGCTTATGAAAAAGGGTTCACTCTCATTAGTCACCATGGAAACAAAAATCCAACCAGAGTGGCTAAAATGAGTTGGAGAAGAAAAAATATCAATTGTTGAGGAGGATGTAGAGCAACTGGAATGCTCATACTCTGGGAATTTAAAATGGTTAATCACTCTGAAAAACTACTTACCAGATTCCTCCAAATCTGAATTAATGTATACGTAAGATTCAATAATTTTTCTCTTAGATATTTGTCCAACCAAAATGTCTTATGTTCAACCAAAATTAATGTCCTTACAATGTTCAAAGCAGCACTATTCATAATATCACCAAAGTGGCTACCACACGAATGACCTGGATAAACTTCCAAAGCCAAGTGCCCAGATTATGAAAATCAGCCTGTACACACCACCCCGTACCCAGAGTGCCACTGTTCCAGTCATGTACTTGATGCTCTGGTTTGCAGAACCCTCTTCATTCGGCCGCTGGAGATTTCCTTTGCTTTCTTATGAGCTCAAATCTGCACTTAAAAGGTTATACATGGTAGTTTATCCAGAACATCACGAGGTTTTGCAGCAGAAGTGTCACCAGGTAATGTAGTTCATATATCCCATCATTTTTCCAGCCCGAGGTGGAAAAATGATGGGATATATGAACTACATTCAACCGAGAGGTGAAGAAGTTTCCTGCCACTGATTTCATAGCCTAGACATGATGTTTGGTTATCAGGAAGAGGAAAGTGCAGAGAAGGAAGAGAAAATACTTTCATTTAAGATCAAGGAGGCAGGGAAGTGTAGTGGAGGGAGAGTCTCTCTCTACATTCCTGAGAGGTAGAGGTGTTCTCCATTCCACACCCTCATCACCCCACCTGGCTGGAGAACAATAGCCTGGCTGCTTTAAGGGCCCATCTCTGGTCCCAGGAGGTCAGTAGCCATTCATCAAGCCAGCATCACCCAGGTGAGCAGCTACACCCCTGCATCAGGTCCCAGGATTGTGCTAGTTGGGCTGGGGTCCTGGCTGTCTAGCAGTGTTGAGAAGGTATACCAAGAGGGAGGCTCTGAGAGAGTTGCTCCCACATTTTGCCCTTCCCCAGGATCCCACATGAGCTCCTCTGCAAGGTCACACCTCTCTTACAGAAGAACCAGTTTAACCACTGGGTGCAGCTTGTACTTCTTATGCCCTGTGTTATGCCCTGGACCACCCCACAGAAGGGAACAGTTGGCAGGCTAGAGAGACAGTAATTCTCCCCAGGGAGCTGGACTGTGCCCTAGAGGTCATGATGGTGAGTTTTTCTGCAGACCACTTCTCTCTGATTGAGTGAAGAAGCTTTCACATTTGGGGGTAGAATTGGGGTTTCTTATGATCCCCTGTCATCTCTAACCCGTAGCTAAAGAGAGATATCAGGCCCTAACAACAAAAAGAGTTAACAGTTCTGGAGTGTTCTCTCCTCTACAAAGTGCTTTACATGGATTGCCTCATTTATTCTCAAAGCAACCCTGAAGGTATATATTATTATCCCCATTTTTCTAATGAGAAAACTGAGGCCCCAAGAGGTTATATGACTTGCTTGAAGTGACACAGCTAAATGATAAAGCCAGGACTATAAGCCAGCAGATCTGGCTTGTGTCTTTGACCAGTATTCTAAGTGTGTTTTTTTTTTCACTGACTCTAGATTCTAAGTCACCGCTAGTGGATGACATGGCCTGCCCTTGGAGGAACCCTTCCCACTTCTTCATGGTGTGGTATCCCAATGCACCTTTCAGTGGGAACAGGAGTAGGAGAGGAATTCCTTGACGGCCTCTCTGGTGGATCTCCCCATGGGTCTTGGCCACCAATGCCTCGCTCCCCACCCCTCACAGCCAGGGTTTCCAGCATGCATTGACCTGTCTGTCTCCTGCAAATTCACTCTGCCCATCAGTCTTCTCACTCAACTCTGACCCAAAGCAAACCTGGACCAATCCCTTGTCCCTAGTCCCAGGCTTCTTAAAAGGCATGCCCAGCTGGATCACAGGACACGGCCACCTCAGCTAGAGTTGAGGGCTGTCTGCTCTGCTCTTCCCTTGCCAGGAGCACCAGACCAGGAAGGCCCCAGCTTTCCTTCATGGTGCGTGGTTTCTCTAAGAGAGAAAGGTGTAGATTCTTGGGGGTAAGGGAGTTCTTTAAATGTATAAAATAGCATCTTTGGTAATAACTGAGGCCTTGTGCCACCAACAATCTTTGGCGGTTATGGTTTTAAACCTAGAATTAGAAAGTCACCTTCAGATGAGGCATCCTACATATTTCCTGTTTAACGGCTTAGTTTCAGTTGGGCCTTAGACATAGCTCTTGCTTAACAGCTTCAGAGCAGAGGTAACATAAAGCATGACAGAGTTGCCAGAGGAAAATCAGCAAAGCATCCTCCCAGGCTCCCAGGTACATCCTTCAGCTTCGCCAGGCTTCCAGTCAAATTTCAGGTTTTAATCATTACCAAAATTCTGCAGTCAGCCAAAGGTTCCTGACAGCCAGCCTTGTTCACTTATAATAAAGAAGGACATTAGTCCCAAAGCCAAGAGATAACTTTAAGGAAGAAGCAGATATCATAATGTTCCTGGAGAAAAACCACTGGGCCAGGAGCCTGAGCACTGTGACCCGACTTTGTCACCAAGGGTCAACCAGGTGTAGCCTTTGGCAATCAGCTGGAGCCTGCCTTGCTTAGCCACTGGGCCGAACCAGGTGACATCTTAAACACCCTTCCAACTGGGAATCATCTGTAATTCCCTCAACCTTTGTAATATCTGCCATTTAATAAACACTGTGGACCAGGCATGCTAATGCATTATCACACTCAGCCTTCCCAATAACCTGATGAGGTGGGTTTTTTTTTTTTTAACATTCTTCTCAGAAATAGGGAGAGTAATTTACCAAGATGCCAGAGCTGGTTGGAAAAGAGAAAGGATATGGATCTAGGTCTGTCTTACCCCAAAGCTGATACTCTTTCCTGTCTATCACTCTGCCTCTGGCACTTTTACCAGCTCACTCGGCCTGCTGCCCCTCAAAAGGAAGTAAAAGGCACAGAGAGAGGATGCCCAGGTGAAGACCCTGCCCGGAAAATGGGCCCTTCCGGAGCAAAATTGCCACGGTGGCAGGCCTTGTAAACAGCAGCCTCCAACCGTTAACCACGGGGCTGTCTCCCACTTAGAAATAGGCTCCCTTTTGTCCACACAGCCCCACACACAAACAATAACTCCATCACCCAGGAGACCACAGAACAAAGGGAGGGAGATAGATATGGACAGACCAGAGTATAAATAAGATGCTGTCGGGCAGAGAGAGAAAAATGATTTAAAGACAGAACACACCAGGATATTTGACACGCAGGCTTTTAAATTATGTCTACCCTCCTTATATGAGCAGTGTACACAAATGAGTCTCTCTTTTTTCAGTTCTGTCACATGCCCTGTTTTGCAACCAAAAACAATATTTGTGCTTCGCGTGCTGCACTGTGGTGTTTTATACACAGAATCACCTGGCACAGCTCCTGTCCCCAAGATGCAAATTAGCATTTTTCATAGGGGAGGGGGTACAAGGGGAAGCTGGGGGGGAGGGGAGCAAGCATGCTCCGCAGGCCACACTCTGGTGCTGACATTGCTGGGCATGATGGATGCTGCCAGCGCTGTTGCTTAGCAACCCAATACCCTTCAAGAAAATCCAGCAGTCTCACTGGCTCGCAAAAGCAAGCAGAGCTGGTTCAGCATGGCAGTGGGCATGGAAAGATAATAATGGTTTTATTCCTGTTATTAACAATCATTCTTCCTGATTGCCTGTATAGATCAATGTACCTTGAGGGTACCCAGAATCCTACACTAGATTGGGGCTGGAAAAAGCCCAGGGTTTTTTAATTACCTCCCAAACGGCCTTAGAAAGTAGTGGAATTTTACTGGCTGGTCCCATGATGCTCCTTCAATCCTGGGCCCTTTTTACAACATAAAGGCAGATCTCGGAGGCGTGACTCACCAGCGTACCTCCAGATAGTTGTTTGTCAGCCTGTCATGAGTCATGCTTTCTTTTCTTCTCAAAACTGAAACACTTGACATTTTAAAATGGGTTGGGGGAAGGATTTTTAAAGAAAAAAATTTTAAGTCACTCTGTGGCTTTGTGTGCAAGTGTGGGGGTGTGTGGGAAGAGGTGAGTAATGGCTGTGAGAACAGGTAAACATGAGTGAGGTTCTCCACACCGACAGTCACCACGAAAGCCATCAGAGTGCGAGGATGCAGTGATTTGTGTCACAGACGAACGGACACGCCCCTGGGCTATACCTAGAAGGGACCAGTCCCTGGTCATCATTCTGCCTTCCACCCGTTCCTTCCCAGCAGCTTATTGCTCCCTGCATCCTCAGCAAAGAAGTCGGCTTTATTTTGTGCAGCGTAGATAACAGTATCATTGTAAGGCTTTAAGAAAAATTCCGCAGGCATCATAAGGAACAAAAAAAAAATTGGGATTTCAGTTGAAAAAAAGAGAAGTGCAATTACAACACAGAAATTGTGCTGGATCAGACGGATGGCAGGATCCCTGGGTTCTGGTCCTGATTGTGATGTTAATTAGGTGTGTGATGAACTTCTGCTTATTTTGCATGATGCAGCATTAAGTCTCATCTCCGTGAAGCCCTCAAATGCAGATTTACTCACTTAGCACACTGTTTTCCCTCCTAAAATGTGAGCACCTCAAGGTCAGGCACTGGTATATGCATCTCTGTGTCATGTCAACCCAGCACCATATCAGGTATGTAGTAGGTGCTCAATGCAAGCTGCTTGTTTGCAGGAGAGATGGATAAATGAAAGGATTCATTAATCAGTCTAATAACTCAATCTAGTGAACCTCTTGGAACCCCTACTTGTTCCCATATTTAACAATATGAACTATCTACTCACAGAAAAGTAACAAGTGTCTAGGAGCTACGACTGAAAGCATTTTGAATGTTATGCAACACCACATCCTCATTGTAAACAATAATAGAAACCGAGCCACTTTAAAACGGAGCAGGAGCTGCCATTCCGGAGGAACTGCATTGCAGGTCTTATACCTCAAACCCTGGAATGTTAAAAATAGGACAAAGTAATCTTTGGACTGGGCCTAAGCAACCTTGTTTCTCAAGGAACTGTTTGCAAGGATAACAAGAAAGCAGTTATTGTTACCACTGGACTGATGAGAACTGAACTGAAAATTAAAAACATTGTTTAGAATTAGTGTCACTACGTTAGCTTATCCACACCAATGGAAATGCCTCCTTCTATTGATGTAATTGTTCGCCTTCCCATTCTCATAAATATCCTTTGCCTTTGTCCCTAATAGAACACTATTTGGGCTTCTGCCTGAATCAGTGCATCCCAAATAGTTACTATTATTGATCTCAATAAATGCTTATTGCCTATCACTCTGAAAAGCCTTTCTATTTTTAGGTTAGCGTTATAAAGCATTATTAGAAAAGAAAAAGTAGCGATTATCAAAAGTGTCCCCAAACTCAGGGATCAGGAACAATCCTACACACAGGTATAATCGGGAAGGAGAAAGTTTGAGCTGATACAGAATACTTCCCTTATCAGGTCAAGGTAATGCCTGAAAATTCCAAAATATTTGCCTCTTTGGATTAAGACATTGAAGATCCTTGCTAAAAAATGTAAATGCTCTTTTGTAGCAACCACACATTAACCTATCATTAATTTCGAGTTGCTTTAGTTAAACTTGTTACATCCACTTACAGACTGGAAAGAACACGAGACAGGTAATTACTTTTTACTCTTTATTATGAAAATGTTCAAACATACAAAACCAAAGGCAATCAAATAAGAAACCCTGATGTGTTCATTGGACAGCTTCAACAATTAGCACCCTAAAACTGATCTTGCTTCATCTACCTCTTCCCCAAAGTGGATTACTTTGAAGCAAATCCAAAACCTTCTAGTATTTCATTTGTGCATATTTCAGTATATAGCTCTAAAATATAAGCACTTTTTTTAACTACCAAAATACCAATATCACACCCAAAATTAAAATTAAAAAAAAGCACACGCACACACATGATAATTCCTTAATATCTTAAAATAGCTGGTAAGTAGTCAGTGTTCAAATTTCCCAGATAGAATGGCTCAGTTTTAGGGTAAAATAACATTAAATTCAGAATACAGCAGGGGCTGGTTCTAGAGCTGGTCCCACCCCAGGGAAGAAGGGAACATGATGTGAATTTCATTATTTTATTTTGTTTTCCAGTTTCACAATCACCAAGAGCAATCCACACATGGGAAAGGACATGAATGTAAAAGCCAGAATACAAATTACTCTCCCTATCAACGAGTGACACTCACCAGCTTCCTCCAGCTATTATAAAAGTCATACAGAGTTCATTTTCCTTAACCTGGCAGTATTAGGACTTGACTAATCTTGTTGTAGATAAGCTAGACTACTTGTCTGAGCCTCAGTTTCCTTGTGCAATGGAGGCAATAATAGGACCTAGTCCACAGGGCTCCTAAAAGAATTAAAGAAGATAATGTATGCAAAGCACAAACAAAAGCTCTTGGCATGGTAAACCCATAATGAACATGAACTATTATATTGTCCTCTAGTCTCCTTGGAAACCATAGCTTGGGCAAGCTGATGCTCAATGAAGATCCTACTGGCCTTATAATGGCCACCTCATCTGCTTGACCAATTACTGAATCTAAAATATTTCAAGCTAGCGTCCTTCAAAGTATGCTTTTCAGACCACCTGCATCAAAATCACCCTGAATGATTATTTTAAACAGGGATTGCTAAGCCCCAGGCAATTGTTGAAAAACACTGACGTTTGAGAACTGCTTAGAGCTTGCCTGAGTGATTGTGAAGTGACTTTTCTAACCAAAGAGAATATGGGATGCCTGAAATAAAGAAATAATGAGGCATAATAGCACAGTAGAAGAATATGCCCATCCATTTACCTGTGGAAAGGAAATGTTCATATCTCCCTAATGAGACAACAGGAAGAACAAAATGGAATCCTGACAACAGGAAAATACTTTCCATTAATCAATTAACGTACGATGTTGCTTACTTGTATTTTTATCCCAATTCCAAGAACCTAAATATAGAATTCCTATATGGTGCTTCCAAAAAAAGACCTCATGATGTTAGTGACGAAGGATATCATTCATGAGAGTCTTACCCATTCATTCATTAACAAATAGTTGTGGAGTGCCAATCCTTTGCCAGGTACTGTGCTGGCATAAACCAGGGAAAAAGCAGTTACAGTCTTTGCCTTCTTGAGCACATAGAAGGCTCCGAAATATCCAAGGACGAAGGACAGACAGGAAGAAACTTCGAAGTTCACAAAATCCTAGAGCTAGGAAAAACCCTTAATGGATGCGTTAGCCAATTCCTTCGCAGAACTGATGAGAGGAGACCCAAAATGGTGACGCAGAATTCCCCTCCCACCTCCACCCCCACCCCCAGTGAATCTGTAGCTGAAAAGGTATTTGTTCCCTAGTTCTCAGAACTCTTCCTACTCTGTCTCTTTTACCCTTTCCTGCACCAAGAAAAGCAAAGAAGCAAAACAAATATTGAGTTGCTCTCTCTCCATGTCATTAGAATGAATCATTTGAGTTGACGGCAGCAAAATTCTTCCCACCCAATGCAATGCCATTACATTTTTCATTTTTCATTTAATTTAAAAGTGCATTACAAAACAGCATGCAGGGCAGAATCTTGTTTTTGTAAACAATGTATCTGTGGTGTATATGTGTGCATAGAAAAATGGCTCCATAAACAAAGATTATCGATAGATATTCCCCAGGGGCCAAGATTGTGGGTACTTTTTATCTTCTTTACATTTCTGGAACTTTCTCAGAATTTTCTGACTTTTCTACAATGAACCCAAATTACTTCTGCAATGAATAAAAAGTTTATTTTGAAAATAATGTTTGGTCACTTTTGGTTTTTTTTTTTAAGTCAGTGAGTTTTGCTTTTTTGTTTTGTTTCGTTTTCCAGGTTTATTGAGAAATAATTGACATACTGTATATGTTTAAGATGTACAGCATGATGGTTCCATTTACATATACTGTGAGATGATCACCATAATAGGTTCAGCTAACATCCATCTTCTTATATACGTACAATAAAAATGAAGAAAGAAAAAAAGAAAAAAATTCTCCTTGTGATGAGAACTCAGAATTTACCCTCTCAACCATGTGTCATCCGTGTGTCATTCATCCCGCAGTATTAACTACAGACATCGCACTGCACATCACATCTCTAGTTCTTATTTATCTTATAACTGGACGTATGCATCTTTTGGCCACCGCCCTCCAACAGTTTTGTCCTTTTGAGATTAAATCTAATCTCATGAAAGTTTTCTAGAATCTTTTTGTCCAGATTATACCCCAAAATTAAACTCAGTCTTTGTCTTCCAACAGACCAGAGAAGGCACCAAATAGCCACATGTCGCTAGAACTAAGATACACCTTGGATTTATATGGGGCAAAGACTAGCTGTAGTCTTGAATGGAATCAACTGAGCTATTTCCTAAGCCCTATCAAGTTCAAGGAACTGCATTGTGCCCTGTGTCCCAAGGTCAAAGATGCATAAGACATAATACCAGTTTTCAAGAAACATGGGATTTAGCTGAGGAGTGAAGGCATAAACACATAAAAAGTTTAGTAACAAAATGTGAACAAAGGTGTGATATTGTAAAGTACACTCTGTGTTAGGCCGGCAAAGACAGTTCATTTAGGGAACTGTGGGAGCCAAGTGCCGGATAGGAGACAGAGAGCATTAGGGAGCTACTGAAAGGTTTTTAGCAGGGAGATGACATAAGATCTTTGTTTTGGAAGATTAAGATCTGTGGGATGCACAATCATACATGAACAGGGAGAGACTGAGGAGAAGGAGGAAAACAATTTCCAAAAATATCAAGTGATAAGAATCCAGAGTTTTGGGTCTGGGTCAGCCACTAACGAGGCAACTTTGAACATATCATACCACTGGGACTACTAGTTCCCTCACCTGACAAGTGAGAGGTTTGAACTAGAATCTCTAAGGTCCTTTCCAGCTATTAAAACTCTTGAGTTCCATGGATCCAGGCAGCAACGATAAAGGGCTGAAGTCGAGTGTTGCAGTGACAAGGCCAGGGAGGGTTTCACTCTAGCAAGTGCCTTGCAGAGGATGCTGCCGAACCATCTCCAGCACAGGCACCCACAGAATAAGATCAGAGTTTCCCCTCTCACTCTTATTTTTAACTCCTTGGGAAGCTTTGCAACAAATCTCTCTCTCTTTTTTTTTTTTTTAACTTTTTAAAACAAGATATGGCTTACATACCATAACATTCGCCCTCTTCAAGTATACAATTTAGCAGTTTTTAGCATATTCACAAAGTTGTGCAACCAACCCCACTATCTAATTCCAGAATGTTTTTGTCACCCAAGAAAGAAATCCCGTACCCATTAGCAGTCACTCCCCCTCAGCCGTTGCCAACCACTGACCTGCTTTCTGTCTCTATGGATTTGCCTCTTTGTAGACATTTCATATAAATAGAATCATACAATCTGTGGCTTTTTGTCTGGTTTCTTTCTCCCTGTTTTTCAAGGTCTACCCATGTGACAGCATGTGGCAGTACTTCATTCCTTTTGATGGCTGAATAATATTCCATTGAATGGATAGACCATATTTTGTTCATCTGCTCATCCACTGGCAAGACATTTGGATGGTTCCCACTTTTCGGCAGTGCACTGAATCGTATATTCTCTTTGATCAGAGGAAAAGTTGGCACATGAGTTTCCACTATTTGAATTTAAAAAGAAGTGGAACTTGGGGGTGGACAGAGACAAAACTGTCTTCATTTGCAGTAAGCACCGTAGACATTCTTTTTGAAAAGTTTTTCCATAGATACTGCAGGAGTAAACAAAATATTTGTATCTCCAAAGAGTGTGTGACTTCAAGTAAAAAATTTTGATCTGCAAAGCCCATTCCATGGATTAAAAAAATGCCACAGGATTAGGGGATTATCTTTAGCTTTCATGTTCTGCCAATGTGAGGGAACTGAGTTTGTAGATTCCCAGGCCTGGTCCCAGCCACCTCTCAGCCTATGTGTGACCTGCTTTTCACTCTGTAAACAACCAGTTCAGACTCAGCTCACATATCAGAGTTTCAGTATTACTTCTCCTTTTCCACAGCCCAAGCTGTTAATTTCCTCGCTGTATTTTTATGAGCTGGAAAAACACAGAATAATCACTGAACCGTCAATGCTCATGTTACAATATAAGACACAAGATGTCCTTGTCTTTCCCTAAATCAAACTAAATTTAAAAATAAGACCGATAAAACATTTATCTGGTTGACGTGACACCTCTGAGTCCAGGTCTTCCTAAATGTGTGTGTTGGGGAGCAGGGGTGGGGGATGGAAATGAGCTGTATGTTTTCTTCTTCCAGTCATTTCATATAATTTTAAAATTATCATACAGACTGGGAAAAAAATGTGGAGAGTCTTAAGGTTGAGAGCTTTATCACCAAGAAAAAATACTGACTAAGGACCTACTTTGCTCCAGGAAAAACGATGAGTTCCCTGATCTCTTGTAATCTAATTGAAGAGAAAAGATAGAACCATTAAAAATCATCGTAATTGGCCAGGGGCTGTGGGAAGGAGAGAGTGAAATGTGACTGGTAATGGATATGGAGTTTCTTTTTGGCCCGATAAAAATATTCTTGAATTAGATAGTGATGATAGTTGTACAATCTGGTACATGAATTTTTTTAAAAGGGTACATGGATTTTATGGTATAGAGGTTGCATCTCGATAAAATAAAAAATTGAAAGAATAAGAATGACACATCATAGTATCGCAAAAGAGTGAAGAAAGAAAAACGTGTGTGGGTCTAGGGTAGAAGATAAGTTTTCTTTCCAACGTGAGTTTTGCTACTGAGCACAAGCTGTAGTAAATTTCCCTGCGTCATTGTCACTGCACCCAAATTCCCTGAAGCCGTCCCCCAGCCATCCCCACTGCAGCGGACAGGCCTCCTGAAACCCCCAGCTTGCTTTGGTCCAGTGGACACCTTTTCGTCCAGACTTCCATGGATGTTCTCTTGACTGCTTTGGCCCCAGGAATGTGTGTTCAAGAGAACGCTGCCTGGCTTACAACGTGATTTGGAAATATGCTGCTGGCTCTGTTTTATGCATTTTATCAAGTGTTTTTTAACTTTGCACCAGCTGAGACCATGAAGGGCACAGTTTTAGAAGGTTGAAGTTAAATAATAATTTCACATCAGAGAACATTCAGCCGGGGCCACCGAGCAGCAGGCTGCCTGACGCGGGTCAGTATTCTTGAGGCCTAGAGATAGCCTCACGGTCTAGTGGTTGAGCAGCGGCCATCAGTAGAGTTTGGGGCTGGGTAATATAGTAGTTGGGTCCAGAGCCTTTGCAGACAGGCCAACTGACTGGCCATGTAATCATGAGCTTGTTAATCGAGCTCTCTAAACCTCAGGTTCCTCATCTGTAAAATGGGGATGATTTTGCGTATAGGTAATGTATGGGGTTTCGAGAGGATTAAGTGAGTAAATGATTATAAAGAAGCATAGATGAGTAGTGGCTGCTGTCAAAATTACTATTACTTCCTGTGCTATTGCTCTCTGACTGTCCTTAAGGAAGGAAGATGTTTGCCCCTCTTAATGACCTTCAAGGATGCTGGCAACCGGGCTGGGTATATTTTGCTTGTCATCCCATTTAGACATGGCACATTCTCGAATAAGAGAGTGCAGCTAAGAACCATGAATCCGGGGACAGTCTGGGAGAACTTAGTCAAGATTCCATGATGGAACCCACAAACCAGGTTTTCACATTCCACCATCTTTCATCATCTTTAGACTTTAAGATCTTTAAGCTCAAGTGCCCACTCGTCACAGGTCCTCAAAGCGTGGTACCGAGTAGTCAGAACCACACTGGGCTGCTTATTTAAAACAAGAAATTCCCAGGCGCCACCCAGAACAACATCACAGAGTCCCACAGCCGAAGTGTGAGACCCACAGCACTGGGCTTAAGAAAACTGAGCCTTTGCAGCTCAAGTGCCTACAACTGTTAAGTGCCAGGCACACGGCGTGTGCTTGAGACATTTTTTTCTTAATAAATAAATTTTTAAAAAGACTAAATAAAATTAATGGAAAAATTTGTAAAGGCTAACTGAAAACTAAGAATAGATGAATGGATAGATGGACGAAGCAGCCACATATACCAGTTTCTTTGTACCTCTTCATCATCTTGTCCCTGAAAATGACATTTTATGGTAACTTTTATGAGGGAATTTTTCCTCGGTATAAAAGCAATGTATGGCTGATGGGTAAAACTTTAAAAAACACAGGAAAAAAAAAAAACAAGGAAAAGGCAAACAAAAATCACTGTTCAGAAGTTACCAACACTGACTTGTTTGAGCAGTTCCTTCTGGCCTTTTGTATGATGCATATAAATATGTGACTATTTTTTAAAATATCATCGTATTATTCAGTGAATACTCTTTGAGCCTGCCTTTTTAAACTTAGAAATACACTATGGATATTTTCTCAGCTCAGCAAATTCTTCCTCGCCATGATTTTAAACAGCAGCAGAGTATTCCATCATAGATATACTATGATTTATTGAATCCCCATCCAATCATTGAATATTCAAGCTCAATAATTAACTCCAAGTAAAATGTACATGCAGATTCTAATTCATATATCCTCAGTGTACATCTGTAGTTTTTAAGTTCCACAGCCGAGTTCAATTAGCAGCCAGAATTGATGGCTACTTCCGGTGAAAGACTACTTCTGGAATGTTCTCAGGAAACCATTGGAGTTAGAACACAAACAAGAAAAATTTCCATGCCGCAGGAACATCAGCAAACCTGTATTACATAAACGCCACTGATTCCAGAGCACACAGCGCTGTCACAGATCACGAGAGGAAAGGACAGGGTCCTCCCGTCATGACTGCAAGTGGACCAACTCCACCCAGCACCACTGAGGCAGCACCAACTTCCTTTCTGACGAACAACCACTTTGAGAACTAGACAGTGATGCTCTGCCTACTGGGATCATTTATTTTTATCATTTCTTTCCCTTGTGTGGTTTCAATTAATTGTCAAGATATGACAGGAGGAGCGCATTGTCTCTTTGGGGCTCAGATACAGAAGGAATTCCTACAACTGTAAAGACGTATTCATTTAAGAAAGCCCCATTTATAAAACGACGTGCAATTTAGTTTGATTTTTAGATGAACGCCCCTACCGATATTCTTCTTGAATGGAGCGAAGGAAAGGTGATTTCAGGTAAAAATTGATTCAAAGACAATATGGCAACAGCTCCCTGAAGACAAGGTCAGTCCCGATTGCTTTCATCCCCTGTAGCATCTATCACGATCTCTAACTCTGACCGAACATGAGTAAAAGGAATGAATGCTTGCATGAATGAATGAATGGATGGATGGATGGATGGTCTTCTACCCCATTTCAAGCCATACAGTACAGATGGTCTGAACTACACTGTTTTCCTGCAGATTTGGCCTTAGTCTCCAAAGACCACCCCACTAGTAACTCCCCCCATTGCTTCAAAACTCAAAAGAGACAGTGTTTTTATCCAGCCTTGCCATTTTATGCACAGAACTATGTCACAGCCCAACCTCCCCCAGGAGATAGGTACTCAGCAAAATGAAAAGCCTCAGTATTCCTTACCACTCGCCAGCCACGGGGGCCATCCACAAGGTCACAGTAATTCTTATGCTGCAGAAACTGTGACCGCCTTGAAACTCAGGGGTGGAAAAAGCCTCCTTTATTCTCCAGACGCCTCGTCTACACGGTTCCCAGCCTCTGCTCCCTGCGGTGAGCAGTGACCCCCGGGGCTGGCTGTCCTCTGCCATCTTCTTCTTACAAACCTGCATGCCCCAAACAGAGCCTGAGCTACCAGGGACCTGAGAGCAAGCGTTCCTGCCTGTGTGCTTCTTCACTGAGACAAGAGCAACAAGGTGATTGCTCTGCCACCAAGTTTTCGCAACAGTTTCTCGGGCGGTGCATCTCACTGCGGGGTCCAGAAAGAACGCATCCCTCCGCCGGGCACACCCAGCTCCAAGTACGCCCCGCGCTATCCCGCGTTCGGGGGGCGCGTCCCTGCCCCGACTTTTGCTTTTGCTTTTACTACAGCTAAATCATTGTGTAAAGAAACAAAATGTATAATTTCCTTTTTTTTTCTTACCATATAATTTCCTTTTTTCACGCCGAACTCCTACAACGCCTCTACTGTTCTCACGTTTTTATTTTCACCAAGTATAAATACTCCTCCCCCCCACTTTTTTTTAAGTGAACGGAGTTCAATGCTTGCTTCATTACCAGTATATCCAGAGAGCTGATTGTTCTGAAACCACCAGTCTGTCTTCCCCTGGTGAAGTCTCAGGTGGAAAGACCACCTTTGGCTCACCCGCTGTGGCCGCTCACCCTGCAGACAAGCGCCTCAGAAATGGGACCAATATGACAATAACCACTTTCCAGCTTTCAGAAGACAAAATGAAGCTCTGTTGCACTTTATGACCCACAGCTCAAGAGACATAAAAGTCAGAACTAAAATTCCACAATGAGGAATGACCCAGGTTTGGGTTCATCTGTATGGCTGAGGGGCCAACCCTCTTGAGGAAGGTGACACCTGGCCTTCGTCCTGCGTCGACTTGTTGCCAGCACTGTGCTAAACACTTTTTGGGCACTAACTCACATGCCCCGTAGCGTTCTTACTTCCATCCTCCAGGTGGGGAAACTGAGGCACTAAGGTTAGGCAACTCACCCAAGCCACACAGCTGGTGGGCTGGGACTCCAAGCCAGGCTGTGTGGCTGAAGAGCCTGGTTCATCTTGACAGGAACAATGAGTAAGGACCAAACCCCAGCGACAGTGTAGACGAGGCATCTTGAGACCCCAGGGCCTGGGCGAGGCCACCAAATCAAAGCAAGCGTAGGGCACCTGCAGAGCACTTCGTCACATCGGAAGGGGCACCGAACATCCTGTTCACTGCGTTCGCCGGTCTCGATTTACAGCCGACATTTTTTACCAAATCAACAAACACAAGAATGTTTCGTATTTATCATTTGCTGGTTCTTTCTGTCACAGCCACCTCCTAGAATAAGGCATCCATTTGATGGCATAGCATTTCCCTGAATTGCCCCAAACCTAGAAAAAAAGGAGCTTGATAAGGAAGTCTTAGGTTTTCTCCAACCCAGCAGCAATTTTTCTGTGGAACCTGTGGAGGCAAATGCCAAAATGTGGTCGTGATGAGCAAAACCGGGGTTGCCGTGGGGGCCAGTGTGGAGCGGAGAGAATGCTAGAAGGGGCAGTTACTAAAGGCCCTAAGACTGGCTTGGGCCGAGGCCATGCTACGGGAACAAGAAACTGTACCTGGTCCCCGAAACTCAAGGAGCCTGGATTGGAACATCTCTCAGGGATCGTCTTGTTTACCAGTCTCACAATGCTCTGATTCTTACTCGCCTGTGTGAGCACCCACACGGAGGTCTGAACGGGGAAAGCTCTAGAAAGAAATTAATGCCAAGGCCAGAGACTGTTGACAGCGTGAGGAGACAGCTCCCTCTAGTGTCAAGATCACCTTTCAGAAACCCGGACCAGGCCGAGCAAGCGGTGTGGCCTTGAGAACTGACGTGGTGACCGCTTCAAGGTGAGTGAGTGTGACCTGCAGGCCTGGAGGAGGGGAGGGAGGAGGCCAGTGCCCAGGTAGGTGACCAGTTTCCTCAGGGCCAGGTCCTCTCTCTGTCGCCTTCCAGATCCCGGTGGTCAGTGCTGCTGTGGACCCTCCTAACGCAGCTTTCTCCAAGGACTTAAAAAAAAAAAAAAAAAAAAAAAAAAAAAACCAACCACCAAGCCATTTGTTAGGTGTTTTATTTACTCTTTTCCTCCGTACCAAATCCTAAGGATAAACTAACTCCCTTTCATCCAGAACCGCCATGGTCCAGTCACTCGCCAAAATGACCGACACAAAGGGAAGGAGGAGAGGCACCCACGGTGTGTTCTCTGGGCCTTTTGGAAAACATGGAGTTGTTCCTTTGGCCACATACATGCAGATCTACAAGGAAGGTGATCTTGTAGACATCAAGAGAATGGGTGCTATTTAAAAAGGAACGCCCCACAAACGCTACCATGGGCAAACAGGAGGAGTTTACAGTATCCCGGCATGCGCTTGGCATTGTGGCAAACAAATGAGTTAGGGGCAGGATTTTTGCCGAGAGAATAAATGTATGTACTGAGCACATAAACGCCATTGCGAAACTGTAGTCAGCTGGCCTCCGTGAGACTTTGCATCTGAAGCCCCAGCTTGTCATTGCAGTGCCTGGCCTGCAGTGACATTTCAGCAGATGCCCAGGAATCCCAGAGCAGGTGAAAGGAGATTTGACTGCAGAAACATCAGGCTTCTTCTGTATTCCTCCGATTGTCCAAATCACCAAGACGTAAGCAGCGTCTGCTGGCATCAAAATTCCATACCTAGAAATTCATCCTGAGACCCAGATGAGCTACCTCATGACATCTGAGAAGTTTCACCACCTATAAAATAGGAGAATGCCAGACTATGTACATCTTCGAGTTACCCTGAGACTCAAAATAAAAATGAAACCGTATATGTGCAACCACTGAGTGAACCCTAAAACTCAGCCACAGCTACTATTATGACAATATGGGCTGGAGTGGGATGGGGATAAATGCAAATGAAATAGAATTCATCGTCCTGCTTCTTTGCAATTGTACAATTTACTTATAATTACTTATCAATGCGATAAAGAGTCTAGAGTTTTCCAAGTGTATTTGGCTCCAGAATTTTTGATCTGTATTACATCTATTTATACTCACACATTGAAAAACACAGGTTTTATGATTTGATTTCACGTAGAATGTAAAGTCTATGAAGGCAAGCATTTTGTCTTGCACCCTGCTGTAACTTCAGGGCATAGGACAGCTGCGTGCACATCAGTGGTGCTCAATAATATGTGTTGCATAATGAATATGCTTTCTGTTCCACTTATTTGAAAATAGCCTCTGAAAACAGTCTCCAGAGTGGAGTGAAACAAGGCTTTTTATGTGCTACTAGTGAAAGTGTAAATTGGTTAAAACTTTTGAAAAGTAGCATGGCTTCATGCATCGAAGACTTTTAAAATGCCAACACCCTGTCACCAAGTTGTGCCAGTTCTGGAAATCTCTTTGGAAGTTATCCTAAGTATAAAGGAAAGTTTGTGTCTAAAGATTCTCAGGAGATGAAATATTATTTAAAGTGAGGAGAAAAAAAACCAGAAACCATCTAAATTATGTTCAAAAATCAATGAATTAAATTACAGACTATCCACTTGATGGATTATTCTGCATCATTAAAATGAGTTGACAAACTCAAAAAGAGTCTGGAGGCTTTGCTAGAAGTAAATGATAGAGATGTATTCAAGGGTCTGAGAGTTTGCACACTGGGAACACAGCTAGGCACAAACATAAAAGTGTTCCAAAGAAGAGAGACTCATTAAAAATTCTCATAGTAAAAAGCACATTCTTGAGAATTACCAGCCCTGTATTCTTAGCCCTTGGATTGGTCTGGGACAGTTATTGGTCAGAGGGCACACAGGATGATGGATGCCAGGTGGTCTAGGAGATGGGCACCAGGAGGTCTGGTCAAGTTCAATGGTCTGGATAATAGATATCAGGTGAATGCATACGTGAGTCCATTAGGAGCTAATTAGAGTGTTATCTGGAGGTCCAGATGCATATCCAAGCGCTGACACAGACTGGAATGTTAAAAAAAATTTAAGTTCCCAGGCTAGTTAGAACGAGAAAGGGGTCTTTCCTCAGGCCTGCACTTTCATAATGTTAACAATTTCAGCAGCTTGCTTAAAGTGACCCCATTTTTTTATGTTCCCTATCTTCACTCTTTCCTCAATGGTTATGAAAATTATGCAACTTGGAAATATGCTTATACATTTTAAGCATGTATTCCCAAGCCATATATAATTTAGTATCCTTTTTTATTTTATATTGAGGGAAAAAGCAGTATACTAAATTATATATAGATTGTGAGTTTGTATTTATAATAAAAACAAACACAAAATGAGGAACTAAGATTATTGAGTGCCGCTCTGTCAGGTAATTCTACGAAATACTGCACACGTATATTAATTTCCTTATTTTTCCTAACAACC
This sequence comes from Eidolon dupreanum, assembly GCA_028627145.1. Classification (NCBI taxonomy): domain Eukaryota; kingdom Metazoa; phylum Chordata; class Mammalia; order Chiroptera; family Pteropodidae; genus Eidolon; species Eidolon dupreanum. The sequence continues at coordinate 4,901,474 of CM053507.1, forward strand.
TATAAGGCAGGTACTATTATATATAACACCCATTTAATAGAAAAGAAAAGTGAGGTGCAGAGAATTTATATGATTGGGCCAAGGTCACCGGAAGGACTGGGATTCAAGTCTGGGCAGTTCTGGCTACTGCATGAAAAAATACTGACAACAGCTGCCTCTCACTGGTCGAAAAAAGGGAAATTACATTCCCTCTACTTCTCTGCATTTTTACACGTTTTTTGTAATGGTGAGAAAACTGCACTTTAAAAGGGTGAATTAGGAATTAATCTGTGTTCCTATAAAAGAACTGAACAGGGGGAAAGAAAAAGTCCTAATTGACCACAGGACTCCATTATTGCAACCAAGGAACTCCAACCCCGTTCTCTGCCGGCCAATTCTATTCTGTACAGAAGGGAAAACTAGAGCAAGCTCCATTTAGGGGGAAATGGGTTAAAAATAGGTTGTTTTTATGAATGCTGAAAAACTGGCCAAAGCTAGTGCTGGGTTCTTAGTTTCAATGTCACACTTGCTCAAACGCCAGTCTAACAGATAATTGCTAAACTCAGGTGAGATGGCATTGGGTGGGGATGAAGGGGCAGTCGTGTCCCAAGGACTGGGCACTTAGTGTCCGCTGCTGGAGCTGTTAAGTTTCGTTTCCATAACACAGCTAGAGGAACTGGCTTAGTTGGAAGAAGGGTAAAGATGTTAATGGTGAATGTGAAATGGAACAAATGCCACCGCACTTGCCTAAATGGAAATTTTTAAACTAGGGACAATAAATTCATTTTACAGAAAGGGCCACTTAGTCAATTACTCAGGATTTCATTTTCAGGTGCTGAACCCTTACTCCCACCCCCAGTCCTGTAGTTTACCATCCGCTTCTAAGGACTACGACTCCCAGCCCAAGGGAGGTCTCTGTCTCTGCGCATGCGGCCTGACGCGCTAAGCCTACATTTCCCAGCGGGCGGAGCGGCTACGCGGACGCACGCATGCGCCCTCGCGTCTCTTCCAGCTCGGGTTTGACCTACAGCCGCCCGGGAGAAGATGGCCGCGCCCGCAGTGTCCGGGTTCTCCCGGCAGGTGAGAGAATGGAGGTCTTGAAAGCCATCGGGAGGATCTCTCCTGGGGTGATTCGTACCAGACCCAAAGAAACACGGTGCGAGGCTACAGCTAGGGGAGCGTGGCCGCTTTTCAGGGTCGTGGGGCCCAGCGAGTGGGGTCGACGCAAGGAGGTTCAGGAAGCCCCGCTTCCCCACCCGGGGACGTCCACTGGGCAGTGGGCATGGGGCTGCGCATGCCTGACCTCGGCGTCCTGTGAGCACAGCTCCAGGAAGCATCGGGCTTGAGGGCCACAGGAGATGGGGGCCCAGCTTTCCTGGATTGCGAGTAAAGGACCCGGCCCATTCCCAATCAGCATCCTTTGTCGTTGTGATTAAACCTATCAGCGGTCATTAGTAATGCAAAGAATATTTATAAAGCACATCTAACATTTTCATAAAAGAAATGAGACAGAAAACTTTAAATGATTCGTCCTCGGCTGCTCAGCCCTGAAGGGGTAGTAGAACTGAGATTCAAACTCGCAGATTCAAACAAGGTGGAGTTGGGACGTTCGTGCTCTTCATATTACATACGCGTTGCTTTCCGTTAGTAGCTTAGATAACCTTTCCACAAGTGTTAAAAAGTCTTTTAATTCTCACAGCCAGTTTTGGTTTAGTACACTGCAGAGCTGGAGTTATTTGAAGGTGACCTGTGCCCTTGCAGGTGCATTTTTAACTACAGATTCCAGCTCTCCCTAGATTGACCAGGTACTGTCTCTGAGAACTGCGGCCTCTTCCCACATCATACTCTGCTGCAATACTCAAGGGTTAATTTTCAGATAGCATTTAGATTCTAAGAAGATACATCTTTTACAAATCAAGACTGGAATCCTCACTTTTTATTAAAATCCTGCTCAAGGGTGGCAGTATAAATGCTAAAAATCTTGCTGAATTTTTTAAAAACAGGTACTTCATTAAAATGAGTGTTTTCTCTTCCATACTGATGGGTTGCTTCAGCCTGTTCCTAGCAATCTAGAGAGTTAGCGAAAAGTCAGTTTCCCAAGCAACTTGGGATGATTCTCAGCGGGGAAATTTACTCCTAGGTAATAAAGAACAGCTCACCCACATGTAATATTTGTAATGATACAAAGAAACATAACAAACCAACCATTTACAAGTCAAATTGAAAATTTCTTGTTACTGGTTCAAGTAATAAATCCTTCAAGTAAACTCTGTTGATCTGCTTTATTTTTTAAAGGTGCGATGCTTCAGTACCTCTGTGGTCAGGCCGTTTGCCAAGCTTGTGAGGGTAGGTCAACTTATTCTTTTGTAATTATGAAGCAAATAAAAGTGTGAGTCAAACAGCAATACATCTAGGGCATGGACTTTGTATAGTTTCTACCTAAACCTTTCTGCACGATCTTTGGTTTCCAAAGTGTCATGGGGGCGAGGGTACAGGATGAAATATGTTGAATGCCTGCTGTGTGACAGGTCCATACATAACCTTTAAATATGAAAATTTCTTAAAACCCCACAACAGTGATAGGAAGTAGCTAGTCTTCCCATTTTACAAAAGAGGAAACAGACCCGGAAAACTTGCTCAAAGTTACTCACCTTGGTTCTAGAGCTGGACTGGAACTAAGTCTCGTTCAAAGCCTAAGCTTTTTCACTACAACCGTTCAGCACCAGTAAGCGTATGTAGTTATATGTTGACGGTAGTGTATAGAAAAAGGCCTATAGTTTATTGAGAAAAATAATTCAAGCATTAGACACTTTAATTGCTAAAGGGCTCTTCTGAAGTGAATATTGATGCACTCTAAGGGAAATTTATAGTATTACTATGAAATGTATAAAAGTATGCTTGTACATATTTCATAAATACCTGTTTTCCTGGCTCTGTCGTGTTCAAAACTGCATGCTATCAGTGTTTAAAATCCTTCCATACTTAGAACTGAATAGTATTGCATTCAAAGGAAGCAGAAGCTTATCTCAGCATTAACATCATTGAATGTTGGAGCTGAAAGGGACGTTGGCACCATGTTTCCTAAGGCTCTTGTTATAAGATGAGGAATTGGAAGCTCAAAGATTGAGTGACCTGGCCAAGGAAATATTTCTAATTTGTTTTGAGAATTGCCATTCAGGATAGCTCTTTGATGACTTTTTTTGTGCTATAAAAGATATATTTTTTAAATTATAAATATTCAATTCTGCTATTGATAATTTAATATTCTGCTATTGATATTCATGTTCCCTTTCTCCCCTACCTTTTTTTTAAAGCCACCTGTTCAGATATATGGTATCGAAGGTCGCTATGCTACTGCTCTTTATTCTGCTGCATCTAAACAGAATAAACTGGAACAGGTAGAAAAGGAACTGTTGAGAGTAGCGGTAAGTAGCTTTTCTTATCAAATTCCCATTGTATATTTTTTTCCTTTAGTTATTTGATTATACATCCCTAATGAGGTTTATCACAGAAAAAGAACTTTGAAAGAAGAAACCTATTTTCTGTAATCATGTTGATAATAATAATACTAGGTATTTTTTTCTGATTCTATATATAATAGGTACAGATTCATATAAGGATATTAGGAACCAAGATTTCAGGCTAAGAGAAGAAATAAAAATATGGTAATGGTAATGTAAGAAAGATTGCCATTTCAAAAGTCACCTTTGAAACTCTGTGCTTGTATTCCAGGTATTTCCAAAGTAGTCTTTAGAATTTATTATGATTTTGTTTTATGGGGAATTTATTTTCCTTCTGAGCCTTCCTTGGTTTTTACTATTTCATTCCCAAGATGTGAGGGGGAAATGACTGAGCAGAGCATGCTGGGCAGCAAAATTAGTAAAGGCGTGTGGGCTCCACACTGCTGAACAGAGCTGACGAAGGACTGGGAGGCCGCGAGGCTGCAAGGGGCCTTTACCTTTTTTTTTTTTTTTTTTTTTTTTTTTAACACGGAAAGAAGAGTAAATGAACCAAATTAACAAAAGCCGACACTGTGTCTTAAATAGGAGAATCTCTGCTATAATTTCGCTGAATTTTCTAGTTAACAAGTTTCTACACATTTTCTTGCATCCCCCTCTCCATTTACTCTCTAGTTGCCACCTCTGGCAGTAGGTTCTGCGTTAAAGAAGGAGAGAGAAACACAGTCTAGTACATATTCTCTCCAGAGAAAATTGTTCTCTTCTTGGATTTTATGTTTTAAGAATTCCTTGTATTTTTTTAAGCCACATATTTCTAAAGATCTTACTTTTGTGGGGAAAATCCTCACAGACTAATGGTATAGAGTGATGCTCACATGTTTTTATTTTGAGTTTTTCTTGGAACTTTTGTCCCGGTAGACAATAATTTTAACTGAATAGGCCTTTTATCCAGTTACCTCTGCAGATAATGTTTACAGTCTGTGTCGGTGTGACGGCCCTCACGACCCTCATGACCCTCACAGAGCCAACAGCTTACTGTTGGAGACACGGTGGGGAAGGGGAAGCAAGAGCAGACAGGAGCTCACACAGACGTTTTTTGGAGGTGATAATAGTTGTCCACTGCTTGTCATTTGTGCCCATTTAAACCTGAACCGTTGTGTTCACAGCAGAGAGAATGACTTGGCTTTTGGATGTTAGAACGAGGTTTGATGAAAACCTAGAAGTCAGCAAAGATGTGGAGACATAGAAAGGAGGCAGTTTTCTTAAAGCTCTTTGTAAATTTAAATTAGCAATTTTTGTCACTGAGAGGGAAGTGTGATGCTACACACAGTGTTAGTAGCCCGTACTCCAGAATGCTTTTATTTGTATAAGCCAGCAGGTTTTTTTGTTGGAAAAATATTGTTTCTGTCCGGCCACTTAAGTTGCAGTTTTTGCATTAGACGGCAATAGATGACAAACAGTCTAGGTCGGAGGCAGAATTCTGGCCAGGAGCCTGGAGAGGTACAGACAGAGTAACTGAAAGGCTGATAGACATATGTAACTGAAAGATGCCCATATGCAAACAGCTGTTGGTCTGTTGGAACTCTGGCCTGATACTAAGGGGAGCAAGATGCTGGAAGCTGTGCTGGGATCACCAAATCCAGACATTTGTGACTTAATAAAATGGAGACAAAATAACCTCTCTTGTGGTAGTTGCACTCCTATTTCTTATCCACTCTTCCAGACCAATTGAGGTTGTTCTGGAAACACCAGAGGCATCTCGCCGCGTTGGGTTGGTCCTCTGGAGCTCTGTACGAGGCAGGACAGGATCCGGATCGGCCTGGCACAGAAAGGTCCCCCTCTAGGGGAGTGGCAAGGGGGCCACCTTTGCAGTCACAGCACCTTTTTAAGTCTGCACTTGAGTCTTGGCATCACTAGCGTCCTCTTAGTATGTGAAAAACTATAGGATTACACATATTTTTTCAAGAATTCTATCCTGCGTAAATTCATGGTGTGGTATATTCTTAAAGGCAGAGGAAGTTCTTTGATTGTAACCTTCATCTGTGCTTTGAGAGTGCTAATTTAATTCACAAAATAGATGATTCATAAAGAAGTATATATATAGTAGCTAGGATCGTTTATGCTCTAAAGAGTTTAAGAAATTATTTTTTGGCACTTTTAGCAAATCTTGAAGGAACCCAAAATGGCTGCTTCAATTATGAATCCCTATGTAAAGCGTTCCATTAAAGTGAAAAGCCTGAATGACATGGCTGCAAAAGAGAAGTTTTCTCCCCTCACGTCCAACTTGATCAGTAAGTATTAAATCTTTTTCACTCAAGTCTCTGAAAACGTCACTGCTAGAAATGTGGCCCATGGACCAGGCGCATGAGCATCACCTGCCTTTTGGTAGTGAAGAATCTTGGGGCTCACCCTGACCTGCTCATTCAGAATCTGCATATTCACTAGCTCCCCAAGTGAACTGTTTGTGTGTAAAAGTTTGAAGAGCACTATCTAAAGATTCCAGGATGTAAAACTGATCGCAGGGTCAGTTTCAGTCCATGGAGGCGACCAGTGGGATTCAGGCCAAGAAAATGGTTTGTAGCCAGTGGCTGTCCCTCTGTTCTTGAAGACATTTGCATTCTTTGGTACATTTGGGTTGCTTTTAAAATCCCTTGGTCAACTGAGAATACAAGTTCCAAAGAAAATGTATTCATGTCATCATTTTTGAATATAGATAATATGTTAATTTGGGGTTTGTATCCAAACGTTGGAATCTTTGAGATAATTATAAAAAACAGATTGGAAGCTGTGATCAAGAAATCTGTTGCAGATCTGTCTAAGATACACCCCCCCTTAACTAATTTAAATGCTTGTTGGTGCAGTCTTTTAAAAAACATTGAGTATACTTTTTAAATAACAAGTTGTATCTTCTCCATTCCCATTCTTAAGGATATTGAATTAGTGTTTTAAGGCCACAAATAAATCTAAGTTTTCTTTTAAGGTGAATCTGACACCTCACAAATAACTCATATTAAGTGAGTTTCACGTTACTGAAACACCTTTACTTTCCCAGATTTGCTCGCTGAAAATGGTCGCTTGACCAACACCCCTGGAGTCGTTTCTGCCTTTTCCACCATGATGAGCGTCCACCGAGGAGAAGTACCGTGCTCTGTTACCACCGCATCTGTGAGTACAGGGTCGTTGCTGCTGCATTCACCGTGGCATTTCATGGCATCACGTTTTGCAGAACAAACAAACAAAACAAACAAAAGCTAAAATCAAGAAATTGGGAAAGGCAGGTGTCACTTTGTTCTCATACCACCTTCTGTGGACCTCTGCTTCGGAAGGGCGAGTGCGTCATCGTACCAGCGCTTCCCTAACCAGCAACTTAGTCGTAAGCGCTGTGGGCTGGGTTAAAATGTGTCAGAGAACAGTGGTTTATGTTCCGTTACAGGTTTGCGTTACGTCACAAGTACCATATTTTGTAGCTGACTGAGACCACAGTTTCCAGTGTTTGGTGGTGGTGAAGGGTAGTGTGGATAGGCCCTTCGCCGAGGCTCTTCAAACTTGGCAACTTGCTAGACTGGGCTGTCACCACTTAGTGAAACCTACCGTGTGCTCGGTACTCAGTAAGTTCTTATTTTACGTGACGTCAGAGACCCATGTGAAGTAGAAGTGTCATTATCTTTATATTATAGATGAATACAGAGGAATTGTTTGCCCTAGGCCACAAAAGGTGAAACTAGGATTTGAACACAGGCCCCTCTCTCAGCAGTCTATGCTCATTAAGTGACAATCCCCAGAATTTTATTCTTATCTTAAATACGGGTTTTCATCCTACTGAAGTTCAGTCAGTTTAGGAAAACAGTCTGTGGGGCTCAATTACAGTAGGTCATGGTGAATTTACTTGGGATCTGCACCTGGCCTCCTCTAGACTAACATTTCTAGTGTCTAAAAGATACTGTGCCTCTTTTCCAAAAGAGCACAATTTCAGAGACATTTTATTTAGCACATACCTTGCTGAGCACCATCACAGCTCGGGCGTTTGCCAGCGCCCACCGTGCCTGCACCAGTTCTCCATGACAGCAGAGTGCCGATGGCCACGCTGTCCGCCCAAGCAAGCACGGGTGCAGGTCGCTCTCCAGTGGTTACAAGGACGTGGTTTTTTACAGGGTGCCTATTTTCGTAAGAGTTTTTTAGAATCGGTACTAATGCTTTTGATGTTGAAACTCCTTAGTAAATGAGTTTCCACTGTTTTAAAAACATATATACCTTGATTAATGACCAAGGGCATAGACTTAGGGCATAGTCCTTATTTGCTGCTGGAGCCTTAGGTGGGTGTCTTAACCACTTGAACCTGAGTTCTCAAACATGTAAAATGGCAGCAACAGCTGCTGGCATCTCAGTGTTGTCCAGATTAAAGGAGGTGGCGGGAGCAAAGGTCTAGTGCAGGCGGGACCTGGCCCTCAGTGGGCATCTGAATGGAAGGTGGGCGTGTACAGTTCTCTAACCTCCCAGGCTCAGCCCGTTTTCATTAAACATTGATAAACTTAACCACCCCTCCCCGCAAAAGACATTTAGAGTTTTGTAAAGATGTGATTTTTTTCCTACCTTCGACCTCGTGGATGAGTGGGTGGGGAGGTGGATCTGTAGCAGGTGAAAGGCCTTTCCTCCAGCAGCCTCCAGTCTCACCGATCCAGGAGTAAGCGCTGGGGCAGGAGGAGCCTGGACACGGGGCACTTGCTCTGTGCGCACAGATCAGAGCTGTGCTGCGTCCGCCCCGCGCTCGCTCCCTCCGGGCCTGTGCGGGAGCTGGTGCCACGGATCTTAAAGATTACAGAGCCAGGGTCAGCCGCCGCTTATCACCGAAGGAAGTAATAGGCTCAAGCCATGCCCGCGGGGGCCGCGTCCTCAGGGCGTTCCCCTTGAGCAGGGACCCGGTGGGGGTGGCATTCGTGCCCTAGCAAGCGAGCTTCCAGTGTGCGCTCCCCAGGTGGATGCTCCCCAGCATCCTTGTGAGGCGGGGCCTCTGCACACGCCCGGAACACCAGCCCGGAACACCAGCACCGATGAGCCTAAGCCGCTGCTGCAGGGCAGTCCCGGTGGGTCGGTCCCCAGATGTTTAACACCGGAGGTCACAGGCCTATCTGGCCAGGTGTGCCAGGGTATTGTTTTAACATAAGAAGTTTCCGTTTTGCTTGATCTAGGTTTAAAAAATGGTTTTGTCTTTTTTTAGCCTTTGGATGAAGCCACTCTTTCTGAATTAAAAACAGTGCTCAAGAGCTTCCTCAGTAAAAACCAGATACTGAACTTGGAAGTTAAGGTAGGATTTTAATTATGTTTGGTATGTTTCCTCAGGTCAATTTGACACTTAAAGTGCCTATGGATAATGAAAAATGAGGTCTCATTATCTACTTAAATTTGCCTGTGGTGGAAATTTTAGATTTTCAGTTTAAATGGTTACTGATTGCATTCACAATTTGACTTCTGCCTTTTTTTAGATGTAATTATAATGTCTTAAATTTATGTAGCACACAGACATTTCAGAGCACTTCTGATTAGTGAAATGTAAATGTTCTCATATGTCCGACCTTTTTGCTTTCCTAGATCGATCCATCAATCATGGGTGGGATGATCGTTCGTATTGGAGAGAAGTATGTTGATATGTCTGCAAAAACCAAGATTCAGAAGCTAAGCAGGGTTATGCGGGAGGTTTTCTGAAAGTCTTGATTTTCTGTCAGTGAAAATTCTGAAACCTGGAGCAACAATAAAATGCTTCCTGAACAGAACATACTGTGTTTACTTTCTTTAAAAGCAGAAATACAGGCAGCCTTATTTTTATATCTTTCTTTCAGTATCCCCTTAGTTTAAAGGCCATTTGGCTGAAGAATCTAGTTAGTTAGATTAGTCTTAGGAATTTATGAAAGCTTGTGTACATTATGAAAAATAGTTAATATTTATTGAAGCTTCATTTTATGCCAGGCACAATTAAGTACTTCTTGTATGTAACTTCATTTCTAGGCCTCTAAACCCAGAGCCTGGTGAAGGCCTGAGCCCACAGGGGGAGTTAAGGTACCAGCGAACCAGGCCACCACTGTCATAGAGTTTCAACTGTTGGTGGCCGTCTCTAGTCAAAGACACTAGAAGGACATCTTCGAGCCCCGGGACCCACGCTGGCACACACGGGCAGCTGCTCCATGCTCTGCTGCTTCATGCGCTTGCTGCTTGCAGCTTCTGCAGCGCCTGCACCAACCCCAGTTGCCGTGCGCTCACGGGCCGGTGTCAGCCAGGCCCCGTGGGTCTGCGTGACGTGCTGGGAACAGCTGGTACGTGCTCGTCTGACTATTCTAACAAGGATTTTCGTCCTTTTGACTTGTTTCAAGCCCAAAGTGATTTGTCTTACAATCCTGCTCTCCATATTATCCTAGTAAGTATAAAGACAGTGGTGTTTTCTATAAAGGCTTTCACAGAGATTCTGGCCGAAAAGATGTCTGCATTCTAGAGTCTAGAAAACCTGACAGCAGTTATTCTGCTAACACATTCATCCCCTCAACCCCCGAGGGCAGAGGTCAGGGCAGAGCTGTGCACGGAGCCGAGAGGGCAGCCGAACGGCATGTTCCTCAGCATCCGTCACAGCCCCTGTGAACGTCGTCTGAACCAGGGAGCGGCCAGGGACATCGGCCCAGAACAAGGAGGGCCATCTCCCCGCCCGTTCCAGAGGAAGGTACCCCGAGAGCTAGAAGGCACTGCTCTTGGGCCAAAGGGCCAGTTAAAGCCCTTCCAGCAACCGGCAAGCTGGGCAAATGTGAGCATAGTAGGAGCCAAATACAAGGGAAATAAGCCTTTTTGCTTCTCTGGTAATTAGTTTCCCCGAAATGAAGTATCTCCCGGCTGGACTGGAACCTTTGCGGCCACGGTGAATGCGTTACTTCGCTTGGACAGTCACCTCCCAGGATAGGGACCTGGTGGAGAGTAAGAGTCACTCCACAAAATGCATTCACCGATTCGAGTACCTGGTATGAGCCAGGCACCGCAGTTTTCACTGTCTCCATTCCACCAGGAGTTTCCATAAATGGATGTGACCTGCCGTCTGTTCCAGCCGGGACAGCAAGCATGGCGGTTAAGAACGTGTCTCAGAGCCATCCGGAGGGTGCGTGTGCAGGCCCCTGCTACTCCGCCCTGCGACGCATCCCAACATCAGGCCTGGGGTTCCTCCCCATAGATGGAAGTGACCAAGCCACTTCCAGAGTAGCTGTGAGTGACGCCGGATTCCGAAGAGAGTACAGGGCCTCACAGATGGAAAGATGTCGTGACTAGTGCTGGTTCTGGCTCGATCTCTAACTTCTCTGAGCCATCTGACCCCGAGGATTGATTGCTTAAACAGCACGTGCCACAGCAGTCACTCGACAAATTCCATCTAGTCATCCCTGCCAGAACCTCCTGTCTTCAACGGCTTGTTCGGAACTGGTCCCTAGGAGGTCGTTAGGGCAACTTCTGCTCCATCAGTCCTCCAGGGAAACCTCTCCCTAGAGAAATGCCCGTGACCCTGACAGAACAGCCCCTAATCATAGGATGCTCTGCAGCTTCCAGGGCCGGTTCATGCATAGCTTCAGAACCGTGTAATACAGGTGGGGCAGGTGTCACCCCACTTCACAAACGAGGCAGGAGGTTGAGGGCCCTACATATTTGCTCAGGATCACATGCACGGACAGCTGGTGGGTCAGGTCCTGGAGCCCAGGTCTCTCACTCCCCGTTCTGTGGTGGCTCCACCATGTCACTGACCACGCCCTGGCAAGTGATCTCCCCACCACTGGAGCCAACAGAGCTAATCTTCGGTGAGTCCCTGTGCTCCTTCCCACTTTGCCATTCACGCATTAACCCCGGCCAGGTCTCCCTACGTTCTTCCTCCTTTAGGGCTTCTAGAGAAAATGAGAGTTCTCGAGACAACAGCTGTCTCGGGAACTTATTCCTTGATCACCCTCCAAGTGTGCCCTTTCCGGAGCTACCCCTGGGCAGGCAAGAGCCGGACGACTGTGGCTAGGAAGTCCTGCAAGGTGACAAGTGGCCCAGGGGTGCTCCCTGCACCCTGGTGCTGGGACCACCTTGCCCTCCCGGCTGCCACGCTCAGCTGAAACAGTGACTTCCTCCTGGCAAAGCAGCTACATAATCACCTAACACGACAACTGACAGAGACACCACGTAGAGGCCTCAGCACCTTCCCAGGACCAAGGAATGCCCAGACTGCTGCTTGGCCCCCGTATCCAGTCACCTGGCTTTACTGAGCATAGGACTCCCCAGCTGGAAACTACATTTCCCAGCCTCTCTTGCAGTACCCGATCATGGGACTAAGTTCCAGCAGCTGGAAGAAGAGAGGAAACGGTGCTTGAGCCTTCCAGGATTGACGTCACAAGGAATGGTGTGCAGTCCTCGGTCAGCACCCCCTCTCCTTCTGGCTGGATGCAAACAAGATGGTGGGAGCTGGAGCAGCCACACTCCAAGGTAAAAGGCAAGTGATTTCAAGGGCAAAGCCACCGTGCCAGGCCTGGCCGGAGACCTCTGTTAACATGAGGGAGAAATAAACCTCTCGTCGAAGCCATGGGACGTCGGGTCTCGAAGTCTTGGCAGCTGAGTCTGTAGCCTAACCAGTACTCCAGGTCCCCAAGACTCATCTGCCTTCCTCCCAGCTCGCCTCCAGACCACAGGGAGGCCCACGCTGCACTCGGCAGGGTGTCACACACACTAAATCACAATAAAACCACCAGCTTCTAACACACGTCAGCTGATGGACCAATTATCGTTGGGGGAACCCTCGTGCTATAATACTGACCAAGTCCTTCAGATTCAAACTCAACAAACTTCCTGTTGATTAGGCACATAATAATGGGAGAAATCATGAAATGTTTTAAACAGTGCCTTAGGTGGTCATCAGGGATGAACCCAGCGGTCTATGTACAGTGATATTCTTCATAGCACTTTTTTACCAGTGTGAAATTTTAAAGCAACCTAAACATGTAACCATTCAGGATTGTTTAGGTAAATTAGGGTGAACTAGGATACAGTCAGACAATGAGATACTATGCAGTCCTTAAAAATCAAGTTGTAGAAGTCTGATTTAAAAGAAAGTAATCAAAACATAACTGAGATGATTTATATCAATTATGTAATCGAATAGTGCCTTCATATGAGAAGTGCTCAATGCATATTAGCTCTTAGTGCAATAGCACCTGAAATGCACACGCACACCCAAGCAGAAAAACCACAGGAATGACGTGCACCAAAATGTTAACATTTATTTTTGTGTGAAAGAATCTATTAAGTGATTTAATTTCCTTTGTATTTTTCTGTGCTTGCTGAATTGTCTGTATTAACAATATTACTTCTGTAATTAGAAGAGAAACAACTTTTCTAGCATAAAATAATGCCTTGATTGTGCCGGCTATTAGGTATTTGACAGATTTTACACCAATGAATCGTTCAACCCACCAAGCTGTGCCAGAGGGACCTCACCAATCTCGGAGAAGAGTAGGCATAATTTGGCAAAGTAATTTATTTTTCTTTGTTTTTAATTACATTTAACTTATTTTTAAAACTTAAACAACCAAGAAAAAGGCATAAATTTTTATGTTTATCAAAACTGGGACCTACTGATTTAAAAAGGTGAAGATGTGTTGCTTTAGAGTGTGTGTGTGTGTGTGTGTGTGTGTAAATTCAACTAGTGTCCAAGCCAACCAGAGAATTTGATCATATTTAGAGAAATCAGTGATGAGATAAGGAGGAATTAACCTTAAAACCAGCACAGAAGGCAGTGCTATAAGTTATCCATAGAAATTGAGGTAACAATAATATTCAATGTCGGGGTTGCTAGTGGTGCCCAGAGTTAAAAGTCAAGGTTCTAAACATGTCGAGTTGTTTGCGTTGGAAACTTCTTCATGAAGAGCCAGAATAATCCTTTTGCATATCTTTGTAACACAGTCCTAGGTTTTTGCTTCACACTGCCCCTGCACAATACAGAACTTTTCAAATTCTCAGAGGTACTTAGAACAGGGAACTCGGTTTCTGCTTGGTGCTACCATTTGTCTAAAGAAAGCATAGCAGAGGTGAAAGGGTTGTTGGTTTGGTTTTTTAAAGTTTACTTTTGCATAATTTTCCATCCACAACTACTGCCTTATCTGTGGGAGAAGGAAACACAGGAAGAGATGCCATTTTGCAGGGCTGTTCACTTCCTGTTGGCTCAGAAGGGAGGTAGGGCAGGAAGAACCCAAAATAATCCACTGTAACAGGGTTGGCTTCTCTCATTTTATTCATGAGCTATGTGAATTTAAACCGTACAGGTCAAAATGACCGAAGAGTTGTTTGGAAGAGATTGGTTTTTTTTTTTTTTTAGTTTAAGATACACAGGAATAGCAATCTGTACTAATGTCACTACTGGATTAAAGAAAGAAAAAAGAAAAAAATACAGTTACCATAATCCGAATCGGTAAAATTTAACATTTCATATATAATAAGGTGCCAAAGAAACACTCAAACAGCAAAACTAACCTTAGCTTCTCTTAAACAAACAAACAAAAGAAGCCTAATGTTTGGGCCCTGCTTCATCAAACCTTAGACAAATACATAATTCTACAATTTGTAATAGTGTCTAGTGATTTTTAGAATTCCATTGACATTACATATCAGACAATATAGTCTCCCTTTTATGGAAAATTAAACAGTACCATTATTTGGCAACAGAAGTATATTACAATCAACAGGACTCCACCTCTCTGGGCTGGGCTGTGAGGAGAACACTACGCCACCAGCACTGGGACCCGTTTGTCACTGGAAACTCAAGGGACTCGTGTCAGGATTGATACATTCTTTTCCAAACAGGCAAAGCCTAACTGGAGTGGCTTGTAAGGGTTGCTGGAGAGGAGCCCCATACACTTCTGGATTTTCTTGTCCCCAGACTTTTTTGAAACAACCAGGGCCCAGGGGGCAGTTGACTGGCTGACTCATTCCCACTCACAGCCAAGAGGGCACAATGCTAAGGAAGAAGGCCCCGCCCTATCCTGGGCGGGTGGACCAGGCTCGGCTAGTCCCACTGGCTGGCCCAAGATGGCCTTCCCAGGCTACGCTCAAACAAAGAGATCTCTAAACAGCTCCATCTTTGGGAATAAATTCAGCCACATCCACACAGACAGTTCCTTGAGGTGATCTGCAGATTACTTGTAGGACAGCACATTCCAGGAAGCTTCTGGAAATCACAGCTCCCCACACCCCTGAGGTCCAGGAAATCACTGGACTCCAGCATTTGCCAATATCAGGCCTATCAGAAAGGGACTTGGCAGCATTAAGAAGCATACAGCTTGTGGAAAGAAATGTTGAAAACCTAACGCTCACACTCCCCGTATGTCCTTTCAAGCCACCGGCCCTAAACTTTTCACAAACAGTGATCCATGTGAAATGCCCCCACATCACCAGAAATTGGCTCTTTTCACTACTGCATCGTTTCCAGCCTACTAGGAGAAGCAGGCCCCCAGGTTACTACCTTCTGAAATGACTTTCAAATCCATCTCTCAGGGGTTTAGACATTGACTTTTGTGGGGTTCTGCATTCCATCCCTCCCTAGGTGGCCTACAGGGACATTTCTGATGGCTAACTATAGAAGGTCTATGCTCTGGAAACAGCCTGGACTTCTGACCCTTTTCTGGGAAGGGGAGGCAGCCTCTTCCCCCTGGGGTCTCCATCAGGGACCTGGGCATCCAGGAGGCTGCTGTGTGCTGAAGACAGGGAAGCTACCCCAGGAAAATTCATTGAAAATGCAGACACCGAAGGGATATTTTGATCTGTCCAGAAAGAACAGTAAAGGGTGACCCTGAAGTCAGATTAGCCAAGTAATCTGATTATGCATTTTCTACTCCTGGAATAAGTTTTTAATTTTTTTTCTATAGTTTTATGCACTTAAATTAGATACCTAAAATACTCTCATATACATACAGAAAAATAATCTCTCAATGACAAATCACATTTTACGATAACAAGTTAAATATTTTTGACTACAGAATCTGTTAGTTTTTGCAACATTTAACAGCATAGCCTCTTACGTACCATATATACATTTGGTCATTGACATTCCCATAAACATACAGCAGAGATTCCATAACATTTAAAGAGCACAACTTTTTCATTCTACGTAGTGGAATTCTGTATTTTTCTTAGCTGGAAACTGCATAAAATGCAGGAAACCAGAGCTGAGGGCTAATTATCATATACAGGTCACTTCTGTTGCAGACAGCTCATCTGTATACATGTATTTACATATATGTTGACCACCGGTAGATGTGAGGGTCCAGAGCTAATGTAGCTAAGGCAATATAACAAGAATTACATGATTGCCAACTTCTCTATCTATGGGCTATGAAGGGGTAAGAAGAAGGGGCCAGACTCTAGCTGGCTGGAGCTTCAGATGACAAGATCTGAAGTTATTTCACAGTTCAAAGACACTTGGGCTGTCGGTAATGTATGTTTTAGATGCACGTGTAAAAATAAACATCACTACCAAAGATCTTGCTACAGTGAATATTTAGCAGATGACATTTTAAGAATGTTTTGTAAAATATACATCAAAATGTTCATTCATGGAAACGAATGCTGACACACAATATTCATTAAATGCCTCTAGAAAACACCTTCTGAACTTTCAGTAGCTTGAAAGATTGTGTCACACATAGAAACAAAGCTATAATTTGCTACTTTGTTCAAAGTGATGCAAATCCACATGAGATGAATTTGCAATTTTTTGTTCAACTTTCTGTCAACTTTCCTATGTCAAAACTTTATCATCCCAGACAGAATCGAGAAACATAGAAAGGATTATTGCTCTGTGTGTGCAGAAATGAGACTTATCGGCAAAGAGCGAGCAGAACGGCAAAGGTCTTGGAGCATCCAGCCCAGTGCAAGAAAAAGCTTGGGAAAGAAAGCGACAAGCACAGGACAGGATGATCGACTCCACGGCCGTCTGCCTGCGGCAGCTGTGGTCCTCCGGAACTTGAGGCTACTCTCACAGCCGTCCTTTCTCCTGACATCACCCTACTCAAGAGCCACAGACGGGAGGTCACTGCCTCTCAGAAGCAGGTGCCTCAGACATCTGCGGATCATGTGGCCCAGCCTGGGAGGGCAGCAGCTGGCTCCACACACTCTCTGCAGGGCGTGGCAGTGGAGAAGCGAGCATCCGGTCCCTAGGGAAGCAGCACTGAGTCCTTCCCCATCACCCAGATGGTCACTTTAAAGGCAGAGGCTGGAAAAGCCTCTCTGTCCAACCAGGAAAAGGAGTGTGTGGGGGGTGGGGTGGGGCGGGGAGACCTAGTGGGTGACTAAAGACCAAAAGGGAGGGTTTTATTTCAGATCAGTGGGTTAACTCGTAAAAGCTCAAAGGCCTCTTGGTGCCTTGTGGTGCGCCTGCACTGGGAGCCCCGAGACTGGGCAGGTGGCTCCCTCTCCGGCCCCCCGGGAACATCTGTCAACTAGAGGCTCGGGTCTTGAACCCTCTGAATGGTCTAGACCATTTGCGCTTTTATGAAATAAAGGCGGACACTTTGAAAAGTCTATCAGCCCAGCTCTCCACAACCTGCCAGGGAGACTTTACAAAGTAAGAAGACAGACGATGAAGCCTCACCTGTTTCAAAGACTGACTGAAATGCAGTGTGATTGGGGCCGGCTTCGTGGGCTTATGACCCACAGTCACACGGGACCCTGCGCTTAGAAGGCTCCACGCTTGGTTTAATTCTCTGCCGTCACCCCCTCGAACTTCTTAATGATTTTTAACAAGGAGCCTCGCGTTTTCACAAATGACGTAGCAGGCCCCGAGAGGGCGTATGGGAAGATGAGACCACCCCGTCTCCCCGTTCAAGCCACGTGTCTGTTATTTTCCCTGGTGCCGTCCAAACACGCACACTCTCACGCACACATCACACGGCGAGCTCCTGCATCCCTCCACAGTTCTTCACATCGGAAATTCTGGAAATCCATGACTCCAGGTAGAGACTTACCTAAGTCCATGTGGAGGGGACCTGGCTTCTAGAACCCTCGCTGGGGAGAGAGCACCGGAAGTTCAGCCCAGCAGTGGGGGACACCTCCAACCTACACCTGCAGGGCTGGGTCTCAGGGCGCCGGTCTAGCTCCAACCCCAACAGCAGGAAAGTGCAAACTGTCACTAAGTACCCCGGGAGTGCAGGGTTCAAGTCCTAACTCCCTCTCCAGCCGTCAGCCTCAGACCGGCAGCATTGGGTCTGTGACTTACCCAACGGCAACGTCCCGCAGCTGCAGTAGGTGGAGCCCGCATCCTGGGATGCGCCTGTGCCACCGACAGGTTTCCAACAGGGAGATCGCCCCCTAGTGGTGTCAGGGGGTAGAAAGGCAGCGGCCGGCTCCTCAACCGCACACTACAAAGCCATCATCAGGCTTTCTCTGGCTTCCGTGTCACCCTCTTTGCCCTAGGCCCCCGTTCTGTGTACGTACAGAAACAGGAGAAAACAAGGGATTTGAGAATAGGAGATATGCAAAGGAACATAGTTTTAGAAACACAGCCACACGGGAATGTTACTGGTTTAAATGATAAGAGTACAAAACTAGGGTTCCTAGACCAACAAAAATATGCATTCCTACCACTGCATAAAAATAAACCCTGGTTACTGGTTAGTGCTCAGTAAATATCAGAGAAATGCTCAAGTTTTTCAAGGTGGGCCAAATAAGCCCACTTCCCAGCGTAGCTTCGTATTGGGCTTTGAATACTAAAATATTCACACTATTCAGATAATATTAACAATATAGGCTGATATAGAAAGTAGAACAGAATCTTATTTTAAAACAACTCACAAAACACCCTAACATACTGTAGGGACAAATTTACCCTGAAACACGGCAACTACACATAGTGTTTAAAAAATTATGTGGGTATTAGCTGGTTCCCCAAGGCCAGAGTAAAGAGGGGGAGACTGATTGAATTTGCATGTCACTGAAGTAATTATTTGGAGGTGGAGATGGATTTTTACAAACAATTGGGTGTTATTTCAATGACTTAAAATGAGACCTGCAAGTAGGCCGTGAATGCCACAAAGGCAGATCCCCTCCTCATCACCCCTCAGCCCCCAGGATTGGGGTGGCCTGGCCCAGGATGGGGACTCCTTGAATGAACTATTAGCATTACTAAGAGATCCACACCCCAGAGGTAAGACTTTCCAACGCATTGGCATCTGGGCATTAATGCTCCCCAAATAGAAAGCAGTTAGATGTTTTCTCTCCTTCAAGTGGAATAGATTTTCCATGCTTATCAAGAATAGATTCCGGCTTGTAAAGATGTCAAGTTATGGACCTTAGTTGAGCCTGATGACCTACCAACAGACCCGGATCTGATACAATACAGGTGACAAAACGAAATGGGAGTTCTAGAACTTTCCTCTAGCTCAAATAAACATTCCAACTCCATTCACACAATACTAAGTGGCTTCACAAAACATGGCTCAGGGCACTGTCCGGTAAGTAAGGAGAAGCCCCCCACCCCAGGCATTTCAGCACCCCAGGGTGCAAAGAGGAACAGGTGTTGCTTTTACAAAATACCTCTCAGGGTGCCCCAGGCCACAGCATCTAAGGGCTTTACTGAGTCACCATTTCTAGGGCCACCAACTTCCCTTCTGCCTGGTGGGAGCTGAAGCTCCCAAACCTATAAGCAGAATGAGAGCATCCAGGCTCATTTATTTTCCTGGCCTGACTTTCTGGCATAGGAGGCTCCAAACTCGTGAAGCAGGTACATCCGAAGCAAGCAGACCCGCGGCCACTCTCAAGCGCACCTCTAGCCCTGCCACCTCTAACACACCCAGGTGTCCCTTTCAAAGTGCTAGTGTCTGCCGTAACGCTCATCGCTGACCCCAAAAGAGAAGGGAGCCAAAATAAATAAAATTAAATAAATAAAATAATGAAGTAAAGAAACAAAAGGATAGAAAAGGAAAGGAAAGGAAAACCTGCTTTCTGTTTCGAATAGAAGAAATCCCTAAAATTGCTATATATCCCAAACAAATTTTCTTCTTGAACAAAAAAGACCCAACCAAACAGAAAAAAAAACTACATGGAATAGACAGAGAGAAATCTTCTCCTCACACGAGGTATTGACGAGCTTTCAAACACACTCCAAGATCGCCACCGTTCACATAAAATCGGGAGCACCTCACCTACTCCCCCTCATTCTCCGGCCCCTTCACATCTGGAATGTCGCTCCTCTGTATGGTCAGTGGCTTTACGCCTGCTCCAGCCAGGGCCTGGAGAGGTGACCGACCTGCCCGGCTTTGGACAGCAGGCCTGCAATCACCCTTCCCCGGTGGCTCCAGCACCTAATCCCCCCGATCTCACTCTGACCACAGAGGACACCTGAGGTTTGGGTACCAGGTCACCAAGACAGGACACAATGCTCCTTTTCTGATGGGCAAGTCAGAAATTAAGTGCAGTACTACTCAACCAGATAAAATCAGTTACTTTTGGATACTTAGGTCATGCTCAAGTTGTCCAAAAATCGAAGAAGAAGAAAAAAAATGCCCTTTTAGACATTAATGTTCTTTGGGAGAACAGTTCTCTCCTCCGCCATCAGAGGACAGGGGCATGTCATCCAAGCAGTCAAACAGGGAAGCCCACCTCAGCTTCTTGAGCATCCCTAGTGACCCCAGCCTAGAAGGCCCCCTCTTTCCCATGACAGGCCAGCCCGGGATCTGAATGAATCACGTCTCTCAGACTCTCATGGTCAGAGCGGACACGGTTCCAAGAGATGATACTTCCCCCCTGGGTGCCAGGGGAGACAATACCAGCCAGGAACCCTGCCCCTGAGGGACTGGAATATGGATTGCCCCTTCAGAGCTGCTGGTCTACAAAGCCCCAGCTGCAGGGCCCCTGTCCTCAGGACACAGCCCCAGGAGCAGAAAAGCCCCTTGTTGGGCTAGGAGGTCAAGGTAGCTCAGAGAAGAGAGAAGACAGCAGGGGTTCAGAGGGCTGGGGTCAGAATGCCAGGATGCAGAGGCCTAGAGAAACCCTGTGTTGAGAAAATAAAGAGCTAGGTGACAGATTGCTCATTGGCCAGGGGCACTTCATCTCTACGACACTTAGCCCAGGAAGCTGACAAGGTGAAAACGAAGGGACAGAGGTCAGAGAGTTTGAGACATCACCCGCCTTTCTCTACCCCCAACACAAGTCATGAGTCGCATCTGGATCTGAGGGCCAGCCTAACTCATCCAGAAGGATGACCGGTTGCCTTACCGGTTACGCCAGCGAGTGCAAGGACACCACCCCAGACTTGCTATTCTGGA
The DNA here is from genome assembly GCA_028627145.1 of Eidolon dupreanum. Taxonomy (NCBI): domain Eukaryota; kingdom Metazoa; phylum Chordata; class Mammalia; order Chiroptera; family Pteropodidae; genus Eidolon; species Eidolon dupreanum. The sequence continues at coordinate 4,922,214 of CM053507.1, forward strand.
GGCGCATCTCAGGGATGCTCGCTGTAGTCGCTCGGGAGAAAAAGGCTCACATGTTGTTTTTCAGGCTGCATTAATTCTGATAACGGGACTCCGCAAGTGTGTGGACTTAAAAGGGTGACAAGATGTTTGTCACTGGGCACACCATATCCTACCTGCGTGGACAGCGATGCCCAACATTGTCACAAAAAAGTCAACGAAGAGGGAGGACAGAAAGAAAGGGATCGGCATGGTGACGTGACACTACTCCAATTCTACATTATATACTTTTGTTTCTACCATAAAACACATCCTTCATAAACACACTGAACAAACTATACTGGTTATAGAAATAGGAAAAGCATGAGTTGTACATCTATTTATAGATTTAATTTAAAACAGTTTCTTAACACCATCAAAAAAATATAAACGTAAAGTATTTTAACCATGTTTTCTGCTGTGAAGTGGTAAACAAATGCATGCCTGGAGTTAAATGTGGTCTAAAATCGTGTTCAGTCGAAAGTTTCTAACTAAAGGGTACATCTGCTTGTTTCAAAAAATACGTATGTCTATTGATATTGATACAAAATTCTACACTATCTTCCATAAATAAATAATAAAGTGTTTCTTAAAAGTATGAAATGTAAACTTTGTTGCCCTTTCCCACACACACATTTTAAAAACTGCTTGAAACACGACAGGGCTCTCGCCTGCAATCGTGACACTATGCGTAGAGCTCCTGGCTCTGCCACCAGGATGGTGCTGCCGTTTATAAAGCGCTTCTACAGCCCTGATGAATTCCTAAGGACCCACGATCGGAGAGAACACCACCCGACACAGGAAAGCTAGACTCGGTGCCAAGGGCACACGCAAAGAACATTTCATGACCCGACAAACGGGGGTTCCGAGAACATTGACATGCGAACGAAAAGTGACCCACACTTTTCATTCGCAAATCAAGTTATTCACTAGTTAACCAGCCTATCTCCCGGCGTTTAAGGTGGGGGGTGGGGGCGGGAATCAAAGAACTCAAACCAAACAGCTTGGCATGTGGCGTACACTCTCCCGACTGGCAGCAGGCGTGTGGACTCCCATTACCGAGAGGCTGGCTGTGCGTGGTGGAGTGTGGCAAACAGTCTTAGGTCTTCCTCCCCGGGTTTGTGGGGCTGCATGTTCCCGGGGCCTCTCCCTCACCACGTGATGCATTTCCTTCACATTTTTCCACCCCACTTCTGGATTGTCGCTTTTCCTTTTCCTTCACGGATGCCTGGGTAGGGGATGTACCAAAGACAGCTGCTGAAACTTCCCAGGACAGTCAGGGTCTGGCACGTTCAAGCAAGAACAGGCTCAGAGCTGGTCACCGGCAACGACTCTTGCCACCAAACATCGCAGGACCTCCGAACCAAAAGAGAGTTTTCCAACTGGGCCAGCAACCAGGACCCAGGGACGTGGTAAAGTAGCCTTCCAGGTGACCTGCAATGATCTGATTCAGCAGAGTAAAACCGTAGCTAACGAGCTTCCTTAAGCATCTTCCAACTGTGCAGGAAGTCAGAATCGAATCCCCTGACGGTAGCTCGTGACAGTTTTCGTCGACACCTATCAGCACAGGACATGGAAGGGACTAGAACGGCTCTAACGCACCTGCTGGCGTCCTCCATGGACCAGCTCTTCAAAGGGCCAGCGCAGCACCCGATCAGGAGACCATCTCCCGCGTGCTCAGACCCAGGGCAGCACTTCAGATAAGGTCTCAGGAGGGTAATGAGATTCCGAAGCAATGACGGGACCATCGTAATTTTTTCTAAACACACCAAGGACTAGGCATCGTGGGTCAAGGGTCCTACCGGGGGCTGGTGGAGGTAAGAAATAGGAGAGTTATAGGAATTCTCCGAAAATACAGACATTCTATTTATAAATCTGTTTTACAGTAACCAGGCCCAAGCCTCAGGCCTAGAAACAGGCCAGACTCCCCACCAAACCTAGCTGGGGGCTCCCAGATTTCCAAGACCCTGGACACCGTGGCGAGACCTGCAGTGAAGATAAAGGAAACAGTTTTGTTTCATAAAATGGGAAGTTGTTTGGGGTGGGGGGAGGATTGTCGAGAATTATTCCTAGAATCATTAAGGGGCCTGTCTTTGCTGTCCCGCTGCCCTGTGGCCGAACACCAAACAGTGGTCTTGGGAAAGCAACGCCATCTCCAGATGGCGTCCGCTGGCCCAGGCTGGAATTCTGACGCACGCCCCCTACGGTTCATCAAACAACTGAAGGTCCAGGCGGACCACAATCTCTCCCGTGGGGACCTCGTGCAGCAGGAGACACTTGGTAACTGGACCCTTGGAACCCTGGTCCTTCTTGATGTCGGCGACACGGATCTCCGTCCGACCCAAAAAATCTGGAAGAAGAACAGACCCTGCTCAGGGGGAGGATTCCTTCTCTTCAGGCCATGTACAGGCATATGGGAAGTTAATTCTCTCCCATCTCCTAAAAGGGAGTTAGGTCACTTTGCAGGAGTCCACAAACTACAGTGACAGAGCATAATTTTAAAATGGAGCGAAAAGGAAAGGACACTGGGTCACAGGAGCACGCCCTGTGATGTCACACCCCTCTCAGAGAAGTCAAGGGTGGCAAGCGAGGCCTGGCCCTTATTTGCCCTAAGTGCCAGAGAACACGTGAAGGAGAGGAGGTGGCAGCATGGGACTCGCCTTCCAGCGACGCTTGCAGACCGATCTCAATGCCACTTTGCCTCAAATGTTGAGTGTCAGTATGAACATGGATGTGACCATGTTTGAAAATTGTTTAGATGCTTTGCCAATACAAAGTAGTGTTAAAGGGGCCTCCGGACCATTAATGTCTTCATTTATTCATTTGACAATCATATATCGGAATATACCACGATCCAGGCCCTCCTGTACAGGAAACAGCTTCTTTCAAGGTTCCCGTGTAAAACCTGAGAATTGTTTCCGGTGGAACAATAGACGTTTATTTCACCCCTATGTGCCTTTCATGGAAATAACCTCTGATGTGAGAACAACACTAGGATTTTCAACTTACCTCCTAGTGCGGTTGCCTTTGTGTCCTGATATTTTACTATTTAAAAAAATTTAACCTCCAACCTTCACTTATCAGAATAAAAACTGATGATGAGCCCAGCCCTGGCCACGCTCTCACAGTTAGCCAGCTTTGTGACTGTGTGTGGTCAAAAACCAGTAGCACCTAACTCACAATGAGATAATGCATATCAAAGTACTAAAAGACAAAAGGCACAGGGAGCAATTTAAGCACAGATTGTGCTAGTGCCAGACCCTCACTCCGAGCATTGTGTTGTCTTCCTTTAAAGATAATTAAATTGAATCTGAATGTTTAAACTTCCTCTGATTTTCATTGGGTTGAGAAAGAGTTTTTTGGCATCATTGGCCAGACTCACTCTTTCTGGGTCTCTAAGCAGAAAGTGGGTTGAGGGAATGATGCATCCATTACCATTCCATCCCTTTGGTGGACCAGAAATGTCACCCAAAGGACACCAACGGATTCTGCCACACTTGTTGTGAGCTAACATTCTTCTCGTTCACTGGCCAGTTTTATCCATTATCACCACTGGCTTTTGGCCAATGACTAATGGACTGCACTGATGCTTTGGGGTATAGGCCTCTTTGCAGTCACCTGCTTTGGAGAAGCAAAGGACCATGGTCTTTACCAGGGGGAGCTAGACCACTCTAGACCAAGCATGCTTTGTCCACGTCCCTTGAAATGCCCCAAGCATCAGTGAAGATTTCCTTTTAGTGGAGGCTGAGTCTTGTCTTAGGCCAACCTTGTCTCCCTGGAGGGAAGCCCAAGCAATTCTCGCACCAAATTTCCAGGCAGAAAATGTGTACTGGCGAAAGCCAAGCGACAGGGAAGAAGGAAGGCCCCGCAGGGGGCCACTCTACTCACCGTCTGGAGAGAACTGGTCCCTCTCAAACACGGTGATGCAGAGAACCTCTTGCTCCAGGTCCTTGATGAAGAACTGGCAGTTGGAATTCCACTTGGGATTCAGCGTGTCCTGGATCGTCTTGGTGATGTGACACTGGGAGCCCATGGTCACCTCGCAGTACGGGTTACTCTTTCCTAGAGCGGACAGAGCCTGCTCGACCCCCGCCTGGCCACAGGCTCTTCGGGGCGTGGTATGGTGGGGTCACAGCCACAGTGAGCCACTCTTCCCTCTATGCCCATTTTTATCCCCCTCCATGGCCATGCTTAATAAGTGGCATGAAATGGGAGAAACCAGACCAAAACGGCCACAGTTCAGCATCACACGTAATCTAAGAACAAATAATTACATGAGCGGGCTTCAAACCTCGGCCCTTCCTGTCTCCTTGCTTTTAGCCTTATTAGATTGTGTCCCATCTACTGAGACACGGTGGCCACTCAATCTCTCTGAAAAGCAAAATGGTAGAAAGGATTTAAAAAAAAAAAAAAAAAAAAAAAAAAAAAAAAACCTCTAGGTTTTTAACAAGGGCTAGCAAAACCAATTCTGAAGGAAATTTAAGATTATGAAAACGGCATGTTTGATTTAGAGCTGGCTGGGGGATGCAGAAAAGGCTTCTGCCACAAACACGTGCTAGAGGGGGCTTCTCGGGGCCTTACCGTGTGACCGGCAAGGTTTCAGCTCAATGCCTTCAACAACGTTGACCATCAACCTTCCAATCCCTGTCGCCCTTTGGGAACGGACTGTGACAGCAGGGAAAACAACCCATGTTTGATTTCAGCATTTGACACCTTTCCATCCCTGTTTGCCTCCTGTTCCGTTCTGTGTACCTGAGCCTGTTCAAGAACACTTCTCCCCTCCTCTCCTTAAACTCTTGCTTCCTTGCTCCTGGAATTTGCCCTCCACCCCTCATCCTGCACCCCACTCTCCCTCTTCCCCCCTCTTCCATCCCGTCTCAGGCCCCTCTACCTCTAGGCCCATCGTCCAGCTCTAAGGGCCGAGGGTTCTAGGCCCCACCAGCTGGCTTTCCGCCCCTGGCTCTACAGGGCGCACAGCCCACACTGCCGAGCAACGCATTACCCAGGTAGGCCTTCTCTCGCTTCTTTTTCTCCGTCTCTATGTAGAGTTCAGAAGCAGCTTTGATTTTCTGCACCCAGGCAGTCCTTGGAAAAGAAAAGGCAGAAAGGTGCCAAACAGAACTCAGGAAGAAGGTGTCAGGTCTATATTCCCATGCAGTTTCCAGGATTCGGCTTTGTTCATTTGATTTTAACAACAAAAGCTCGGGAAAGAAAGTCTGGTTTCATGTCACGTGGTGTTGATAATTATTCCTGCCGTTAATCAGAAAGGCGGGAGTGACGTTTTTTTTTTTAATCAATGTGCTCAAGATCTGCATTGGTGTCTCGAGGGAAGAAAATCTATGATAAATGCTGTCCTGGAGGACGTGGGGGTGACAATCCCTCCCCGTCCCCTGTGGAAAAGCGTCACACGTTTGCCTCACCCAGTAAGGCCAGAAGGACTTCCCTCACTAAACCATCGAAGGGAAGAAGGCGAACCATTTCCCGGATGAGGAAACGCACTACATGAAGGAGCAAACGCGCACTGGGGCAGCATTCTGGCGTGGTGCTTGCTCCTTGGCTTTCCAGAGAGCCATATGCACACAAGAACCTTGGCCAGTTTTCTTGCTTGGCACGGACGCTCTTTGGAATGTTGGCCTTGGGTCAAGTCCACCCTTCAGAAAATGATGTATTTTATTTGGCTCCAGGACAGAGTCTTGAAGACGCTGTTGAAGCAAAACAGCCAGAGGCCCAGCATCTAGACTGTCTGTCTGTCCAAGTGAACCAGCTGGGTGGGGGGAGGGGAGGAGAGGGGAGGGCGAACTTGGCTGGGCTTATCGTCCCCAAGTGGCTATTCTTTTGTCTTCTGCTGCCTGGGAAACCTGAGATGCTCCATTTATCTCAAAAAAAAAAATAAATAAATAAAAAATAAAAAATAAAAAAAAAACCTAAATATTTCTACCGAAAAGAATTCTCAAGCAAAATTAGTTTCATTTCATTTGGAAAAATTCATGCCATGTGCCAAACTTTTGAGAGGCTCTAGAAGAAAGTATTAAGACCTGTCCCGCCCCCTCCAGCCAGAGATTATGGCATTGCACCTGGGAGAATGTTGGGACCTGCTAAGTAAGTAAACGTCCCACGTGGTCCTATACCTGGCGGACCCGGTGCCCAGTACAGGGAGGTGGCTGTCTTACCTTTCGTTTATGCTTTCTGCTCGGAGGGTGTAGACTCGGTCGATGTGGGAGATGTGGAAGATGGGCTCGTCTCCAGAAGGGTCCGTGGGTAATTTGACTAGAACCTCATTGAGGAAAATAGGCTAAAAAATAATGCACAGGCATTGTAAAATCAGACTGGGTGTCTGTGTATCCCAGTAAACCATGAGTGTGTGTGTGTGTGTGTGTGTGTGTGTGTGTGTGTGTGTGTGTGTTCCAATAAACTACCAGAATAAGGATTTTGTGTTTTTATCAACTCTCATATACTGCAAATTAGAAATATGGATTCCACCTGTCCCCCTCTCCGCCATTTTACAGATATTTTTTAGGTCCCTAAGAATAAGAACTGGTCTGCTTCTCCCACAGCAAATCCTAATCAGCAAACAGCTTCCGTCAGCTTTGCCTCCAAGTAATTCCTCCAAAGATTTTCACATAAAGTTGCTATTGACAAGCTACATATGTACATTGTTCTTTTTTCCCAAAATAAAGCTGACTGCTGCTTCAGAGAAAATTCATCTGTAAGAACATCCCCGCAGACACGAATTTAGAGAAACAACACCCCATGGCATGAAGACACACAAACACAGACATGCATGTTGGAGCAGACCCAACAAATAGCTTAGGAGAATCCTTCACACGTGGACTGTTTACACTGGCTATAGCCAGAAAAGGTGAGGGTTGCAGATGTTTCAAGCTGCCTTGAGAAGTTTGGAGGGGAATCTGGGAATGTTTGGAAGGTGGGCGCCTGAGTTTTCCTCTCAATCTTTCCCAAGCCCACCTCATCCATACACTTGACCTTGAGCCCCACCAGGGCAGGGAGGGTCTTTGTCTTATCTGGGGGACACACAGTGGCCATTTGGCAACCAACAGATGTTTTATCAATCGAATAGAGTATTATTTCTTTTCTGATGATGCAGGCACACCTCAGAGATATTACAGGTTAAGTTCCAGACCACTCCAATAAAGCAAGTAACGAAAAAAAGCAAGTCATAATCTTTTTGCTGGTGGAGGGTCTTGCCTTCAATTTGTATAAAACACATCTATGAAGTGCCATAAAGTGAAGCACAATAAAACGAAGTATGCTGCTACTATAACTGCACCCTAAATCCTGGCTCGCCCCTTTCACTCCCTCCTCCACACACAGCCGCAAAACCCTGTGGGTAGTCTAACTCCTTCTGGAAAACCCTGCAAGCAGTCTGACTCCTTCTGGAAATACTCTCTTCCCCGCCACACATCAATCTTGATTTGCAGTCTAGAGTCAACTTACTGTTTTGTACATTTTATACTGCAGGTTAGATTTGGGGCTGAAGACTTTGTCGGTGCCGGAAGAGCCCAGGGGCTTTATAATTTGGGTCAGCAGGAGGAAGTCGTTGAAGAGGAAGCCGTACAGCTCCTTGTTGCTCTTGGCCTTGTAGAGTTTCCCACTGTGCAGAAACTTGCGTGGCCCCAAGCAATTGGTCACTGAATTGAACACAAGTTGCTGAGAAAAAGAACAACAACAAAGAAGACACGATAAAGTCAGGTTATGCTTTGATTTTGATTTTTCTGTCTAGAAGCATAGGCTCCATCAGAACATGGGGCCAGGCCCCAGCAGGCCTGGAGCTGAGGCTCAAGTCAAGGACTGCCTTGAAGACTTCAGACAGTGCCTTTGGAGCTCAGAAGTCGGTCAAAGGTGCAGTTATGGGGTTCTGGGTATCAAGATGAGTATTGGTTATGATTCCTAAGGCTTTTCCCCTCGGTGTTTGTTAGTGTTTTGGGATGACTGGTGTTCTTCTTTCTTTTATTTACAGGGGAAATTGGGTGACTGGAAGAAAACACTCGGCTCTCAACTACCTCCACGAGCATGCGCTGTATGCAGGGTGGCCCACCGGGGTGTGAACCTGCTTCAGTGAGGGCCCTGCACAGGTTCAAACCGTCCTTCGAACTTCTGGAAAGTTCTAGTATGTGGGTACCTGCAAGGCTCAATGGTGCTGAGTGATGCCTCAAAGCAGAAGAGACACCGTGTTGGTGCATGTTAGACCTCACCCAACTCACTGGTCCTGAAGACATGAGGAGGACAGCTCCCTCCCCACCACTGCCCAAACCTGGGAGACCGCCCTTGGTGCTAAAATGCGGCTCTGTCATCCTACTGGGCTCTATCATCTCACATTCCATCATCCCCCTTGGATTTATCATCTTGTGCTCCATCACCCCACCCCCACCCCCACGCCAGCTCTATCATCTCACACTCTATCATCCTCCTTGGCTTTATCATCTCACATGAGCAGGTTCTGAAGGGGCAGAGGGAGACTGAGGCAGACACAACCCCACTAAGACCCTCTTTCTTTTTGACAGCAGGAAGACACGGAGGGGAAATTCACAGCTATGCCCAGGCAGCAATATGATCAAAGCAGGTGTCATGGTCCCCAACTTGCCCACATTCAGGCCCCTGGGAGATGATCTGTCCAGCAGCTTCCAAGGCCAAGGATCTCTCCAGAGATGCAAACCCTACAAACCTCCCTTGGGACAGTATTTGTGAGGAGGTGATGGGGTTCACAACATGCATCTCCCAAGAGGTGCTGGAGGCCACCTGTCTGCCTCCGTAGGAGAATCAGCAGTGCCTCTGTGACCACAGAACTGGACACAAGGTGGTCACTCCACCTTGATCTCTGGTATAAGAAGAAAGGTCTCTAATCTCCCACGGAGGCTCTGAGGAGCCCAAAGGACTAAAGGTAACACCCCAGCTGAAACCTTCATCCCTCTGCATGCAGAACAGGATCCTGGAGACCGAGCTGGCCCCTTTTGCTTGCCAAGGGAGAGTTCAAGCCACTTGGGGACAATGAATCAGGAAAAGGGACCTTGGATCACTTAGAGGTGATGTCATTTATTCATACCCAAAGGTTAGGGCCTCTAACCGGCCAGGCTAACACTGAATTCACATGGATTGGGAACAGACAAGATTACCAAAGACAGCATTTAGAAACACAGTCACTGGTGTGGGCCCAGATCTGGCCCAGGAAACAGAAGCCAGCGTGGCCACCCCTTCCCGTGGCTGTGAACAAGGTACGGGCAAAACTAAAGCGACAAAAGATCAACCGATAAGGAAGGACAATAGTCTATTTCAAAGAGGGCATATAAGCCACAAAAGGCAAATGAGAGAGTTAGTTTCATTCTTAATATATTAAGATGAAGAGCCAGGCCTTGCCAACCCCCACCCCCCAACCCGTCCCCTGCTGCCTTGACACTTAGGGAGGGACCCTTTCCTAAGGGCACGTTGCTATGGTGGCATTCCCGCCCGTGGAGCCAGTAAGGTTCACTATCTTCAGGATCAAGCTCACACCCCTCAGAGTGACAGACAGGCCTGCCTCGCCCTGGCCTCAACTTGCCATGAAGCCTGTTTCCTGTCACGCTCCCTTCCTCACTCACGCCCTGCTCAGGCTGGCCCTCCACCAAAACACCCTCCCCCTGGACTCTCTCCTGGAAGGATGTCTTCCTCTTCCAACACCCAGCCAAGTGTCACCTTCTCCAAACTTCCCTGAATCCCTCCACGACTGTCCCTTCCTCCCCATCACGTGTTCCCACAGCACTTGGTGCCTAGTTCTTCCTATCACTTCTCAGATTTTGTTGTAAATATTGGTTTGACCCTTCCAAGATTGTAGGCTCCTTGAGAGTCATATCTTATTGGTTTTCATGTCCTCAGTATTTAGTGCTGAGCCATGGCATGTGGACAGGTGCTTAATAAATGGTTATTGAATGAATGAATAAATGAATGAATGAATGAATGAACAAATGAGTGAGCCAACCAACCACTGGAGGCCCCTAGATTGCATTTGAACACAGAACTCCAAAGTAGGAGCCCACATCTTTCACCTTGGTTTCCACAGGGCTATTTCCACAACTTTGCTTACCCATACCTATGCTGAAGGCACACAGGAAGTGGGGCAGGGAGGGACTGGTGGTGACTTCCTCAAGTAGTGAGCGACTGCCTTTGATGCTTGTAGAAGGAAGAAGCCACAGGGAGAGTAGGTGCGGGAGGCATGTTCTGCTTGGGCACTTTGGTAAACACTAGTGAGTGGTGTGCATGTATGTGTGTGCGTGTGCATGTATGTGTGTGTATACAGAGGCAGAGAGAGAACAGGCAGAAAGAGTGGATGAACCTAAAGGAAAGGTACATGACAAGAAGAGAAGACTAGAGAGACTTCTGTTTCTGGCAGTATGGTGGACTAGATACTATGACTCAACCAGATGAAAATTTTAAAAAATGGAGTGAAATATAAAAATGCACTTTCTAAATACAAGCAAGGTGGTTAAAATAGAAGTAATCATAACATATTTACAGGGGCAAAAAATAAAATGAAAATGCAAACCCTGGGAGATAAACAAGCCACAGAGCTGGCTTTGGCCCTGAGAGTCTCTCTTAAATCTGGTGACCTTGAGCTTCTACTACATGGGTTGCAAAAGACAGGAGATGTATCCAGGGCCCGTGTGAGGTGAGGGATCTCACAGGGGATCACAAAAAGCTGGACCCCAGAGGAAGAATGATAAGTAAACTCAAGCGTAGAAGGGATAGGAAGAAAACTTACTTGTTTTGGACCTTGGTGTAAGTGGAGGGGAAAAATATGCCCCTGAGAATGTATAAACCACAAGGCAGCTTTCATACAAGTTTACAACCATAATTCACACTACTAATGTGATGCCCCTAAAACCCTCTAAATTTAATTCCTTTTAGGAGGAATGCAACTGCAGACCTCAAAGATCACACAGATAAAGTTCCAAGGAACATTGAGCTCCCAAATCAAAAATAACAGTAAATATGCAGAAACAGGCCTGTGTGGTGAGGGTAGCTGAAACAGCAGACAAAAGAGTGAGATCCGTGACATTAGCTATTGGAATGATCAGATTTGAAATATACAGGAATATGTTTAACATGTGTTAGGAAATAAATGAGGAGCATGGCCACTTGTGCAAGGAATGAGACAAGAGAAGGAAACCAGCAGATGAGAGGAAACAAATAGAACTGCTGGGTATAAAAAAAATAATAATTGAAATGAAAAACTTAGTAATGGTTTCAACAGCAGCGTAGAAGCAGCCAGAGAGACACTAGCCAGCTATGTGCTGGACAGGGACACTTCATGATCCTTCTGGTCCTCCTGCAGGCTGGCAGCCAAGGCTCGGGGCAGGGTGGGGGCCCGGGCCCCACCCCCAAAGCAGCTAACCTCAGACAGGCCTTCACACTGCACGTGGGCTTGGATCCACTCCAGGCGGTCGGAGTTCTCCTTCTCCCGCACCCCTTCGTTCACCTGGGAACACAACTCCTCCGCCTTCTCCAGGGCGTGCTTCAAGTGGCTGTGGTCAGGGTGGTTCTCAGGAGTGTTTTCCAGGATCTACATGGGAGAACAGAAGGCAACGACCTCCTGGGGTCCGCTGTCCTGGGCGGTCAGGCCCAGAGAGGCAGGGCACAGCACCGACCTTTCCTGAACAGTGCCCGTGGGAGCCACAGCAGCTCTGAGGACCCACTGGGGCAATGACACGGAGCATGACAGCCGCCGCTTGTGGGCAGGGTCCCTTTTTGGGCACAAGGGGATGCCATGTTATTTATTCTTGGGGTACAAGGAGAGCAGTGGCTGCAGCAAGTGCAATAATACACTCTACTTGGATGTCTCTAGAGAGAATGGCCCTTTCCTGGGTCCACTCACAGCTGCAGATGTCTGTGCACCCCTGGATCTGAATGCAAATAGACGCATCGGAGCAAATGTGTGTTTTTCTGGAAAAACCACTCCCAGCCAGTGGTTAAGAGTGCAGTTCTGGAGCTAGACCTGGGTGGAAATCCCTGCTCTACCACTGACCAGCCACAGTATGAGCCAGTCACAGAAATATTCTGCATAGGAAAAATGGAGACACTAATAGCACCTCCCTTATAAGGTTGTTTGGAAGACTAAATGACAAAACAAATGAAGCACTTTGCAAAGCACCTGGGCCTTTAATGAGAGCAAATCATCCGATTCTCAAAGGACTTGGAGGCCACTAAAAGCAGTCCTCATGAAGAAAGACCCTAAGAAAGAACAAAGAAAGGCCCTGAGCCACCTTTGGAATGCAGCAGGAGCAGGTGTACCCGCTCAGGCCTTGTCCACATACACGCATACCTCATTTATAGGGCTTCACTGATATCATGCTCTTTACAAATGAAAGGTTTGCAGCAACCCTGGGTTGAGTGAGTCTACCAGTGTCATTTTTCCAACGGGCTCAGATGATGGTTAGCATTTTTTAGTAATAAAGTATTTTTTAATTAAGTCATGTGTATTTTTCAGACATAATGCGATTGCACACTTACTAGACCACAGTATTATGTAAACATCACTTTTACGGGCACTGGGAAACCAAACATTTCTTGTAAGTCGCTTTATTGCGATATCCACTTTATGGGGGCAGTCTGGAATATCTCCGAGATACGCCTGTACCAATAATTCAGGTGGGCCTTACCCTGAACGGTACCGCATCTCAAAGGTGTACTTTGGTTTCAAGTCATAAGTAAGCACCCAAATTGAAAAAACACACACATTCTGGGTCCTGTATATCCACCAATCATTTCCAAGCAACAACTCCAACCTCTGGGCCAAACCTGGCTGTACCTTAAAATCTCTGAAACCTCCTGATGCCTTGTCCCTGACCTTATCAGAATCCCTGGAGTTGGGACTCAGGAATGGGAATTTTCTGGAGTTCTCCAGGTGATTCTACTGTGCAGCCAAGTCTGAAAACCACACCACACAGCTGGGTTGTGTGAATTCATTTGTTTTGTTTCAAAATGAGAATAGGTTTATCGATTTTTCCAATTGTAAAGATAAGATCGAGCAATGTACAAAATTTAGAATATTCAGGAAGTTATAAAGAACCTAAAAATCACCCATCATCTCTCCATCTGCAGATAACCTCTGTCTACATATTTGTTAATACACTCTGTCTAAATATATATGTATCTATACAAAACTTTTAAAAAATAAGAATTGGATCAGACTAGAAGACTACACTATCCTATTTTGTACACTGCTTTTTTCTCACTTAGTAGGAGTTACAGCATATTGTTTGGTGTCCATTTCATATGGATCTATGCCATCATTTTTAAGGATTCATTATAAGGATGTACCACAATGCCTTTAAACAAACTTCAGGTTGTTTCCATTTTCCCAACATTTCTGATTATTTCTTTCAAATAAATTTCTAAAGGTGGAAGTGTTAAGCCAAAAGAATGTGCAGTTTGATCTGTACATTGACCTCCAAAAAGCTTAACCAATTTACCTTCCACTGGCATCCTTGCCAACACTGGGGACCTACAATCTTTCCAATATATGACCATCTGGTAATTCAAAAACAAGGTATTTTCTTGTTTTGTGATGCATTTCTTACTTTTTGTGTATTTAGTTCATCTAACATTTATATGATGCTTAGTGTGAGCCAAACACTATATATATATTAATTTAGTTAATTTCTACAATACTCTGCATACTATGCAGTAGGCACAATTAGTGTTCCTGTTTTACAGATATGGAAACTGAGTCCCAGAGAGGTTAAGTAACTTTCCCAAGGGCACACAGTAGTGGTACCAAAATTCAGACCAGAGAGCCTAGCTCCTGACTATGTGTTCTTTATTAAAACTCTACATTGCTTCTCAGAAATGTGCAGTTGTACATTTTACCTATTTTTTTTT